>DF244537.1:0-49846 GCA_000507305.1 Breviolum minutum Mf 1.05b.01 | reverse complement strand
CTGTTGCTGTTGCTGCTGCTACAGAGGGTGTTTGGGTAGAGGCGTTAAAGAAAGCACAGGTTGCCAGGCCGTCATGAAATCAGTTGGAATGATCAAACTTCTACACCCTCTGGATTCAGAGACAATTTTGAAGGTCCAAGGAAGAAGTACATTTTACAAACAGTGGATTTTTCTTTGTCATGTGGGCACCCAAAATTTTCTTTGGTTTGCATGTCTCCTGGTGTTCGTTTTCTATTCCCCATGCTGGACAATGCTGGTTCCCTTGTGTTTCCCCAAGCGTTGAGGTGCAGGCGGAATGTGCAGCCCTGAAGAGTCAGAAGGAAAGCGTGACCTGGATCAATTCAGTGAAAAAAGTGTATCTTATATACATATAGATTGGGCAACCAACCAATACATTGGACTAGTGCCATCTACTTATCGTTTTAAATGATCACATTGTAAGAGGGCAAGTGAACATTGATACGGATTCTCTACAAATGAAAGCCTCCCGGTGGACACTGTTACTTGGGGCACCCTGAGGTGTAGTGAGGAGGTTTTTGGGCCTATCTCCACAATGATTGAGTTTGTTTCAAAAACATATGAGGGTGACCATCAACTCGGGAAGATGAAGAAGTATGATTGGATGCTGAAACGAAATAATTGAACTTGATAATTGTTACACTCCCTAAAACTAACAGTTTGCCCCTAAAAATGGAGGTTTCCAAGTTCGGAATCTCCAAACTTCCAGGGGGCCCCTATTTTCAGGGGCGAAAATGTTAGTTTCAGGTAGGGTATTTTCCCATGGCTTCTTTCAAGATTGTCTTTGTCAAACCTCTAGGCCGTAGCCAGTGAAGCGGCAGCTACCGTCAAGCAGGAGGAGCAGAGAGCTGAATTGCAGGACAGTGGTATCCCAGTTGAGTTATGTCGAACGATGGGTAGATGCGAAGCGAATCGATTTAAGTTCTGTGTAGGATGAAAAAAAGGATGTGACATGTGGTATGTTGTGGTGTTTTGCTGTGTTTTCACGGGGTTTTCCCAGGAAACACACACAGACAAAGCACCAGATTTCGCAGGCACAGCTGAAAGCTGAGAAGGAGACATCTGCAAAAGCCTTGGCAGAGTGTAAGAAGACTGCCAAGGCGGCGGTGCCTGTACTTGGATGTGCCAGGAAGATAGTAAAAGGTTGGTAAATGGGTTATAACCCCAATATATCACATATCCCAGGTTATAACCCATTTACTAACCATTTATTAACTATGTTCATTAAATTGCCCATTTTGGAGGTATCGAACAATACAAATGTATGATAGATTTGAGGGATTTCTCTTTTTCTTGTGCATTGTTTGGGGTGTCATACACAGCGAAACCACCCCCAAAGAAACAACAAGAAAGTTCCGGTCCGGAAGATGCCCAATTGACGAGCATATTTTTCAAATGGGTTGGTGAAAAACCGCCAACTAGGCAAGGTTTCCCTTCATAAATTTCCCCTGGAAAAACCACCAGATGTCAACAGAAAACCTGGGAGTCGATGTGCGTTTGCAAACACTGCCCAGGCTCTGCAGAAGCGAATTCTGGTCCTCGATGCCAGACGATATGACAAGGTGATTGGTGAGCAGGTGCCGATGATGTGCAGAAAGGGTTGGTTCACCAACTGTTTGAGCGTCCTGAAAAAAGGGCCCCTGGTTGGTTAGGGGATGAAATCCTATCCAGTTATATAGGTATTATTAATGATATGATTATAACAAACCATTGTAAGGATCCCTATGAACCGACCAGTATTTCATGGAAAGTAGGAGTTTTTTTTTTGCGTGGCTCATTTGAGCAATGAAAAAACATCGATGTTTACACTGAAGATTAACGGCTGGAACATAATCATGGAGGTTTGGTTCAGATCATTTTCCCCTGTAAAGATTTGTAGGTTCCATGGTCATCTTCCAGAATGTAGGTCTTATAGTGGGGTTTCACTTTGCTTTACTATATCTGGATTATACCAAGATATATTAAGATATAAGGATGATAATTCATTATCAGGATCCCTTTTAACAGATCAGCACATACAACAGAAATGTAACCAGGTTTTTTTTCACCCTTCGTTGGGGAGGGCGAAAGTAAAGCGTTTTTTTTTTGCGTGGCTCATGTGACGAAAACAGGGTTGCGGTTTTAATTTAAGCCAAAGCCTTTCTCATTGAGAAATTGGATGGCAGTGCCAAGACAGCCCAGGCGAAATTTGGCAAAATTTGTTCGGAAAGAAGTTGGACATGTGAGATTGGAAACAATAAAGATGGAAGAAAGCTTTTGCTACGTGGTTTTGTTTCAAAGTTTTTTGATGTTGGGAGATGTCCAATTTGACAACGCGCATATGTTTCAAAACGGGTGGAGACAACCACCAGCGATTTTTGCGACCCAAAGATTGTGGCTCTAGTTTTTGGTGCTAAAGAATAAGATGAGGCATGCGTAAAGCCTGTTTAAGGTTGGATGATAGATCCTATATTTGGAGGATCATCCCATTTGGCAGCAAATGGTTAATAACATTGCACATGGTTGGTAAGTCCATGTAAGTCCCCGAAAAAAAAAGGGTTGGTCTCGTTGTAAATGGCCGTTTCATGGCTTATAAATGGGGGTTACTGATCCTACCACTTACTAATTGGGATCGAACGAAAGCGCGTGGAACAGGCATGAAAGGGTGAGATTAGTAGGGCAAGTCGAAGGTTGTTGTTGTTTTGTTGTTGTTGTTGTTGTTGTTGTTGTTGTTGTTGTTGTTGTTGTTGTTGTTGTTGTTGTTGTTGTTGTCGTTGTCGTTGTCGTTGTCGTTGTTGTTGTTGCTGCTGCTACAGAGGGTGTTTGGGTAGAGGCGTTAAAGAAAACACAGGTTGCCAGGCCGTCATGAAATCAGTTGGAATGATCAAACTTCTACCCCCTCTGGATTCATATACAATTTTGAAGGTCCAAGGAAGAATGTTGTGGTGTTTTGCTGTGTTTTCACGGGTTTTCCCAGGAAACACACACACACACACAAAGCACCAGATTTCGCAGGCACAGCTGAAAGCTGAGAAGGAGACATCTGCAAAAGCCTTGGCAGAGTGTGAGAAACTCAAGGCACAGGTGCGACCGAAGTTGGATGATGAACTTATTGTGGGGTCAAGCAAAATGCATGTGGAAGAGTATCTTTTGGTAAAAAAGTGTCAGTGGTAAAGAGTTAGCAAAATACCAATGACTTTTTGGCATGGCCATTTTTTGACGCGAGATGTTTATTTCCCTCAGGGACAAGAAGACTTCAAATTTGCCAGGATGAATTTGCATCCCCCACTTACTAAGGGTTGATACTGCGATTCTGAATCCATCCTGGTTGTCATGATTGCATGGGGTATCAACTGAAAGCATTTTGTTGAAGCCAGGCCATTAAGGATGCCAATAGCGCCTTCGAGGAGGAAAAGCAACGCCAAGCGCTGCAGGCGAACCATGCAAATTGAAGGGGGGTGGCGACAGTGAAACTTGCACATTTTTCCAAGTTAAGTCCTGATTTTGGTCTTGGGAACAACAAAAATGCAGGCGATGCAAGATTAATGATTAATGATGAATGATTTGGCAACCAAAGACCAACACCAGTGAAAGGTGGGAAATCCTTGGTATGAACCGTCCCCCTCATGTTTGGCCGGGCACGCACAGCTACATAATATGTACAAAATACTAGAATGATAGAATTCGCAATAATTTGATAATACTCTTCTGATACTCTTCTGATACTCTTCTGATACTCTCGCTCTCTCTCCCTCTCCATATGGTATCATGTGTACATTGCGAAGTTACAGAGATAAATCCTGCACCAACTTTGTCAATGCAATCTATCATGCAAAATTTCTCAAATTATATCCCTAAGTAAATGACAATCATACAGTAAATTGTACTTACAGTAGAGGCATGTGCACATACAAAATTTGTAGCTACAGATATTCAGGATGCACTCAACTAAGAAACATAGTTTGCTTTAGCGTGATTTGTGGACATTGGAGCTTGAAGCCCCCTTTTCATTTGAGTTCTCAAGAACTTTGGCTCATATGATCGAAATCAGCGGTCGGTCTGCGGTAGTTGTCGCATTCATTAGTCACATAGTGCGATCGCTGATTTTCCGTGAAACAACTGTTGAAGAACTTCGATCCGACATCCTGCATTTTCGATCTGAAATCTTGCGAGCAGAACAGACAATTCGCAGATCTCAAGCAGCTTTGGAAGGGTGTCTGGATTGGAGCGAGGTGCAGAAAGTTGTGATTCGGTTGTTGGGAATAGCAGTTGTTCAAGCAGTGACGGTCTTGTTGGTTTGGCATTATTGTGGTCGGAGGCAGAGGCCTAGTCCACCAACCTCACAATCAGACCTGGGGGATATCAGTTCATCAGAATCAACTCCTAAAGTCGCAAAAGAGGTTGAGACTGAAAAGGCTGTTACTCAGGGGTTCCCAATTCGATCTGGACCTTTGAGACCTTCGGATCTCCGACAGCTCTCTCTGCAACATGGCGGGGGGTCAAGCCGATCCAAGGACGCTCGACATCAGTGAACCACAGATCATTCAGCACTTCCCCCACGACGGGGGGGGTTTTTTTCTGGCATCATCGAGTATTACTACAGAAATGTAGCCCAGGGGTGTGGATTGGTTTGAGCCCTGATGGTGATCTAGCGAAGATCGACCTCAATCAGGTTCAACACATAACGTTGGATCGCAAGGCGCCCTTTCCATTAGCACAATCTCCCTACATCTATGCCTTTGACGAAAGTGGCCGTGGGGAACTGGAAGGTTACAGACGACGTGCAAAAGTGATGAATAACCTCTTCAATGATCAGTCACTTGAACAAATCGATCGGTACGAATGGGTTGTGGCTGACCTGGCCCGAGGGGACTTTGGGGAGACCGTTAGAGATGAGGACATCGCTAATGGGATCGCTTTACGGGACTCTGGGCTGGCGGACATTGACGGTGAAGAGGTTTTCGTTGTCAGAATCAATGCTGAGAAGAAAGAAGACTGGTTGAAGCAACGTGAGGAGTCAAAGGGAGACAGCCGGCTGTTGGGATACTACACTGACGGACAGGGAAGACGACATTTAGACTTTTCTGACAGCGTTGACATGATGACAGAGCCCGAGTACTCAGACTGGCCGTTGACGGGGCCACGAGTGTGCTTGGAACTTTTGAAAAGCATTCGGGATGGCAGCAGTGATCTGGTGGCACATCATTTGCAATGGTCAAGGAACTCAGGCATTTCACAATATTCAGCAGCATTGTTTGAACATCGCAACATTTGTGATTGTTTGAAGGCCTTCATCAGCACAGACCAGATTGATCCAACTGCGCTTCTTGGATGTGAGTATCTTTGTCGACGCATGGTGCAGATTGAAACAGCAGTCGGAAGGAACCCCACATCTCCAGACTACTCAGGATTGGAAGTTGTGATGGAAGGTGGATTGGGACCGAATGGTGAAGCACGAACAACTCGGTTCACCGAATGGATCTCTTCAAAGTTGAAAGAGCGTGCTCAGATTCAGAAGCAGGCTCGACTTTTCAAGGAGGAGTTCAATCGCAAACGTGACACTGGGGAATCTGGTGGTGATGAGTCTCGAGGACGAGGACGGGGTCGTGGAAAAGGAAGAGGCAGAGGTCGAGCCCGGGGAAGTGCAGATCCCCCGGGTGGGGGCCAGTAGCCTTTGAGTTGATTGGAGTTGTAGAATAGTGGCCCTTTCTCAGCTCCATTTGAATCTATCAGGGTCACCGTGGTGTTTTTGACAGACACCCTTCCTATTTTTGATCTCTCTCCCTTTGCCCGGTTCTTCATCGTCAGACCTTCGGGTACTATTGGGTCGGGGGAGATTGAGATTTTGAATTCATTCTTTTGACTGACATCTGAACTTTGTGGTGCCTTTCCCGGTATGGATTTTGGTCATAATATTGGGGAGACGTTGGAGGAGGAACGTCGACATGGATTTGTGTTCCCTCTTCCTTGCATGGGGAACGTTCGCTGGCTGGACAGGCTGCAATAGGCCTCAATAGACTTGCAGGTTCCAAGTATAATTCAGTGTCTCAGCATCTTCATCGACCCGCCACGGCTGTGCAACAGTTAGCATTTGACAACATTGATAAGGTCATTGCTGAAGCCGGGGAGTGTCCAGAACATTTGAATGGTCGCGGTGCCCTTCTGGATATGATGAAGTCACACCCCACATATGCACTTGCACCCTTCGTGCATGAGAAACTCAAAATTTTGCAGTCACTTGGTCGCCCTAAGAACCTTAGAGATTTGGTTCCTCCTCAAGTTATGCCCTTGCTTCAACGACGATCCACTCACATTGAGATGACACCAGCTGAAGTCGACAAGAGGCTGAAAGAAGATCCTAGTGCTTGTCCGCCCAGACCTTATTGGGACCCTATCTTGAAAAACTCAAAGTCCGTTAGAACGAAGTTGTTAGTTGATCTCTGGAAAGTTGGGGTAGTTAGTTTCAGAACATCCATCAAAGCCAGTGTGGGCCTTTTCTTTGTGAAGAAGAAAACACCGGAGTACATCAGAATGGTTGTTGATTGTCGTATTTCTAATGTACATCATCGATCACCCCCCGTTACACGTCTGGGAAGTGGATCTGGTTTCATTGACTTTGATCTTTCACCGGAAATGCTTGGACGACATTGTGGGGAACAGTGCAACGACATTGGTTGGGGGTCGGAGATGGATGTTTCAGATTGTTTCTATCAATTTTCAATGCCCGAGATGAGCAAATGGTTTGGGATTGATGATCCCCGGCAATGCAGAGAGTGGCTGAAAAGTGGAGTCAGACTTGAGTCGGTTTTTGATGAAGACCTCAATCAAGATGTTCCAGTTGGCCCCGATACCATTCTTTATCCTGTTATAGGGGTGATGCCAATGGGATGGTCATGGGCGTTGTGGTTTGCTAATGAGACGGTAGCTGCGATTGCTAATGGATCCTCCTTGCAGCCACCAGCCGAAATTCGTGAGAAGATGAGAGTTCCACAGCTATGGGAAACACCAACTGTAACTTCGACTTATGTTGACAATGTTGCGGTTTTTGGGGCGAAACGGTCAGATGTGGAAACAAGGATTCAACAGCTTTCAGATGCCTTTTCAAAACATGACATACCTGTGGTTTGGACGTATCCTGAACCTACAAGGTGTGTGGAGACGGTGGGTGTCATTTTAGATTTTGAAAGAAAAGTTGTGAGAAACAAACCATTGAGGCTTTGGAAAATTTTCAAAGCTGGACACGAGTTGTGTCGTCGGAGCAGGGTGCGGGCCGAATCAGTTGAAGTGTGGTTGGGACATGCAACCTCGGCAATGCGTCTTGCACCTTTTCTGCTTTCGTGTTTCTCAGTGATTTATCGATTCGTGAGGATCTATCGTGGGTCTAGAGTCAAGTTGTGGCCAGCAGTTCGTGCCGAAATTATGCAGGCCTCGGCATTGATTTGGTTTAGCAGGGCAGAGCTTGGGGGACATTTCATTAAGGCAGTTGATATGGGTGATTCTTCTAATACTGGTTATGCAATGACATCCAGACATGTTGAACCTTACCTTATTCACGATGCCATGTCGATCAGAGAAAGGTGGCGATTTGTGCCGCTTCCAGAGGATTTCAAACAGGCAGTTTTATTTTTCAACAATGATGATGATAGCGAAACTGGTGATGCTAGAGAAAAGCATACGAGTGCTTTTGTCAGATCCGGCGTGGGGATGGATACAGAGTATGGGAGATTTTTGCAACAAGCGCTCAGAGAAGGATCATGGCTTCGAACCTCTCCAATTCTGAGTCAGTTTCGTACCAGAAAGTCCAAGAGGGAAGATGTTGAAGTTCCACAACTTGTTAAGCCTATCTCCTCTGACATTTTGGTGGAAGGAAGCTTTCGAACGTTGTGGATGAAAAAGTGGCGCAATCAAGACGAATCAATCAACCTGAAAGAAGCTCGAGTGTGTCTATCATCTCTCAAGCGGGCTGGCAGAGTGGCATCTCAAGTCGGAGCTCGTAAGCTGACCCTGTGTGACAATCTCAGTGCAGTGTTGGCTTTTGAGAAAGGCAGATCATCCAGCATGACTATCAATCGAGTTTGCAAAACTGCTGCAGCTATCCAAGCGGCAACACAGATCCGATGGAGAGTCAGACATGTGGAGACAAAAAGAAATCAAGCTGACGGTCCATCACGTGGATTCAGGAATAGAAACCCCAGTGTAAACATTGATGTTTCTCAATCTCCTGGGGGTGATCTTTTCACGGGCAATTCAGTTGCAAGTTCATTTCACATTGCATCGTCACAATCATCGTGCAGAGAACGTGGTGGGCATAATCGGACGGTCATTTTTCTGCAGTTCCTTGTTCCCCCACCTGGACTTGACATCTCTGGCAGACAATGCCAATGCACTTGCTTGCCAACAATGGCATCCGAACGCAAGGTTCACAGTGCAACTGATGATCATGGACATGCAAAGACGAATGGAACTTCAAAGAAAAAGCGAGGCCAGAAACTTCTTGGGTGTTGGGAGCTATTCTGTGGGGATGGCAATTTGACTAAAGCACTTCGGAAAGCTGGTCTCAGGTGCATTGATGGTTTTGATCTTCTTATTTCAAAGGATTTGGATGCAACACTCTCTCATGTCCAACGTGCAATTTTCAAGATAGTTAGGACTTGGCATATTGGATATTTGCATATGGGAACTCCCTGCACTGTTTTTTCGAGGGCACGGAGGAACATCACCAACCATGTCAAATCACGAAAGAAAGAGTTGGTGGGTTGTGAGCTGGCCTTTTTATCCGCTATACTGGCAATTTTCTGTCACCACAACGGTATTTTTTGGTCCATTGAAAATCCTCGATCTTCAAGACTTTGGGAATTTCCAGCCATCCTGAACGTCATGTCGCTTCAAGGGGTGCATTGTGTTGATTTTCCAATGTGTGCATATAAGCAGAAGTTCAAGAAGCCTACAAGAATTTTGACTAACTGTCCTGAACTGTTGGAATTGCATCGAGAGTGTGTTCATCATCGGCATCCCGAAATCCTTAAAGGAAGAGTGTTCGATCCCATAAAAGGTTGGATCAATAGAACTAGCCTTGCAGGGTCATATCCGCCTGAGTTGTGCAGACAGTGGGCCCAATGTGTGAAAGCTTCTCTTTTAGGTCTCCATGCTCAAAAGAAGCCTGAGACAAGTTGTCCTTGGTCTTCCCTCGAATCGGTTAGAAGCACGATCGATTGCGAAAAGTCAAAGAGTCCAAGCATCGTTGAATGTCCGATCACTTCAAAAATCCCAGGGCTCCTTGACGAAGTCGTCTTTGGGCAGCATTCGATCGCTGAAGCCCAAAGAAGGAGGAAGAAAAGACAACAGAGAAAAATCCAATGTTAAGAGAAAGCGTGATACCGCAATTGCTGCTGAAGTTAAGATTCCCAAGCACCGGACCTTGCAATGTAGCAAAGTGAAGCCTAAGACGTTAGCAACATACAACAGTGCAGTCGAAGGTTTTGAAGCATGGGCTTTTTCAAACAGTAGATCAGTTGCAACCCATAAGTTGGCTGATGAATCCATTTCTGCCTATCTTCATTCGTTGTGTGAGGAAGGGCGATCAGTCACAGAAGGGTCGTACGTTGTTTTTGGCTGGATTTTACTTCGACCGAAGTTTCATCTGCCGGACAAAGCAATGCTACCAATTTCTCGACAAGCTTTGAAAGGATGGAAAACTAGGTATCCTGGAAGAGCTAGAACTGGGGTTGATCTTTGTTTGTGGGATCTTGTGGCATGGGGAGCAATTCAACTTGGTTTTTTCACGACAGCTTGTGGTATCCTAGTGCAAGGTGATCTTTATCTTAGGCCCTCAGAACTTTTAACGCTGACACCTCGTCATCTGCTTTCCCCGCAACGACGTGTGAGAAAGTGGGGAGTGGTGGTTGGACTATCTGACGATGGCATGCCTTCCAAGTCTGGTGAATTTGATGAATGCGTGTTTGCAGACACTTTGGAACGCAGTGATGTCAATCAGATTTTGTCCTGGCTGAAGTCACATAGCTTATCTCCAGATGATTCCATTTTTGATCCTTTGACACTTGCCAAGTATGAAGATCAGGTCAAGAGAGCTGCAATTTTCGTGAAACTTGGTTTTTTACGTTTGACTCCACATATGCTGCGACACAGTGGCGCCAGTCACGACTCCTTTTATAGCATCCGGACCATTCGTGAGATCCAAGTGCGAGGCAGATGGAAAGCTGCAGCCTCAGTGGCCAGATACAAGAAACCTGGTAGGATGCTTTTGTCACAAAAAGAAGTTTCAAAAGCAATTTGGAGAGAAGTGAGCCAATACTTTAAATCTAAATGATCCAAGAAAAATGAAACAGGCCCTATCCAACAGACTCCTTTGTTGGGTCCGCGCGCGCGCGCCGTCCAAAGCCCATTTGGTAGGTGAAAACGGCGCGCGCGCGCGGACCCATTTTTAGTCTTAAGGTGTCTTTCAAAAGGTCCTGTTGGAAATTTCTTGGAAATGAGGCTCCGCCCACAGTGTCCAATGTTTTGGAGTTTTGGAATCAAGATTGACACTCGTGCAGATTGATCGATATCCTGACTTCAAACATTTTTCGAATTTGAGTCAATGTGCCTTTCAATGAGCATTCGTTTCGATGGCCATCGTGAGTTTCAGTGCTTTGGAAAATCCTGGCACTTCAGATTGAATGGGACTACATCCATCTGCTGGAAAAGTCTGGGGCGTGCAGTGGAGGTGTCTTCAATAGTTTGCTTTAGCGTGATTTGTGGACATTGGAGCTTGAAGCCCCCTTTTCATTTGAGTTCTCAAGAACTTTGGCTCCCTTCCCTGCTTCGCTCTNCTTTAGCGTGATTTGTGGACATTGGAGCTTGAAGCCCCCTTTTCATTTGAGTTCTCAAGAACTTTGGCTCCCTTCCCTGCTTCGCTCTTGCTTCGTTTTCCCACCCTGGGAATCAAGATTGACACTCGTGCAGATTGATCGATATCCTGACTTCAAACATTTTTCGAATTTGAGTCAATGTGCCTTTCAATGAGCATTCGTTTCGATGGCCATCGTGAGTTTCAGTGCTTTGGAAAATCCTGGCACTTCAGATTGAATGGGACTACATCCATCTGCTGGAAAAGTCTGGGGCGTGCAGTGGAGGTGTCTTCAAGATATGTCTTTCATTCGGACGTGTCTTTCCTTTTTTTCGATTTTTCGTGGGTCGTTGGCTTGGCCAGGGGCAATTGGAATCCGAACGTCGACGCGCAGAACAGGTAAGGAACTGTTCAGGTCTTGCGTTTTTAATGAAAGTAGAAGGGCAAGAAGAGGTAGCAGCTTTCTTCTGAGTTTGGATACTTTTGTCTTTTTTGTGAAAACTGGACTCTCTGAACTTTTATTTCAAAAAAAATTCAACGAAAGGGGTTGGCCGAAAAAAATCTTTTTTCCAGGTCCCTGCGGCCTTTTTTGGGATAAGAAACCTGAAAATCAGACCAAGATATCCGACTGCTCCACGGGCCGACTGTGTGGAGGCATCCAAAGAATGCGAGATGTTAAAGGCACAGGCACGGCATAATTTGTCCCGCAAGGGTTGCATTTGGAAACGATTCCTGGTTCCTGCCCCAAACAAAAAGTCCCCAAAACCACATGTAAAACTTGGGATGTTCCCCCCCATTCCAAATGTGAAAATGCCATATGTAACTTGTCCTGTCCTTTGTTTGCTGCTGTGACCCCGGGCTCTTGTGGAGCTTCAAAACGCCATAGATGAAGAGCAGAAACGCCATGAGATGCAGGTCTCCTTGCAGCTCTGTATATTTCTTGGTGGATTTGGAAGAACAAAGAGTGGCTGTAAATGACGATACATATCACATATACATATATATATACATTATTCTCGTATGCGCGATAAGTTTCAAACGGGTAATTCTTTGTCATTTTGTCATTGGTCATCCGAATGCCTTGACCAAACCCGATTGAATTCCCGACTGACTCTGGGATCAGATCGGCCGCATGGCTGACATTGCAGGAGCAGCTGATTGCCGAGCGCAATCGTGCGGACAACGCAGGGGAAACCTAAGGGATTTTTGAGGATGTAAAGATGGGGAGAAGGAAGTCAGAAGGTTTTTTCAGTGCAAATGTTATGATGAGTTATGACATGTTGGCACTGGCGCTGCTTTTGGATGATTACTTTGCTCACCTCTTTGGCACATTGGCCTATACTTTCCACTTACAGTACAACTGCAGATCTTTGTTTCCACGTACGTGCCGTGGTCTAAATTCCAGTTGCCACTCTCTGATAGGTCATAAGGAATTGCCATGCATTGTCATGAACCCGATCATAGGGGTTTCTATACCCATCTTCCATGGATGACTATCAAGAAGCCACCCAGGGGATGTTTTTATTTTCAACGACGACTCCCATGTTTTGCATTGGCTCGGGGCTAAGGCCCTTGGAGAACTTGCGAAGCTTCAGAAAGAATCCGAGAAGGTGGACGCTAAAGTGGCAGAGGAAGAAAAACAGCGCAAAGCATTGCAGGACGACACAATTGCGGGGTTGGTGTTTTCTTCTTCACTTTCCGAAAAGGTGAAGATGGCTGATGCCTGACGCGGGAATGTATAATCCATCTAACCGGATGACCCACCGAAAACTGGTCGATGATTGGTTCTTACCGCGGTATGATTTCCTATGTTTGGGTGGGTTGCTCTCCTGCAGGAGAAAGATTCCTTGCAGCAACAGCTGCAGCAAGCGCGGCAGGCGCATGGGATATCACGTGTTGACACAAAAAAACACGCAATTTGAGGGAAAAGCAATCGGGGCGTTCGGAGTTCGGCTCATCAAATGCATAGAATCTTGTTGTTTTTGTTAGCTTCCCAAAATTTACGGTGAAGATTTAACACGTTGGAGTTTTGATGTTTTAAAACCTTTGGGGCCCCGTGTCTTTCGTAGGTGCCGATGCCGCAATTTGGGGGAGTGGCATCGTAGCATCCCAAGAGGTTTTTATGACCTTTCCTGTCTCCTTTCAGGAAGCGTTGGAGCGTTGGTGTGAGACCTCTTCTGAAGTTGAGGTTCCGTTCCTGCTGATTTTTTTTTTTTTGTTTGCTACAGTTACCAAGATGTATCCAGATGATTCCAGAAAATCTGCTGAAGATCACCCTAAAAAAAGGATGTGATTTCAACTTCAACCGGTTTTGCTTTCACTTCTCAGGAGATGATCCTTCGTGATGATACTGTTTTTCAACTGGATCCCTCAAACCACCAACTAGCCCCTAAAACATCCTAAAACAGAAGTAGCTGCGTTGCATTGCCATCATAGATCATGAAAAAATCCATTTGTTCAGGAAATCATCTAGTGTATTTACCACCTCACTTCCAGCATCATCATCCATCCACCATCATCACCATCATCATCATCATCATCGTCATCATCATCATCATCGTCATCATCACCACACCTGGCAGGTGCTGAAAATTGCCGATGGCGAACGGGCCATGTTATTGGAGCAGTTGAGTCGAACCTGTAACGAGTTGGCGGAATCTCGTCAAGGTTCACCATCTGGGTTGTCTTGAAGGGGATGGATTTGATATGCTTGGCGATGCTAGGGAAACTGAAATCCAATGACATCCAAAGGTCTCCAAGCTTTTCCACCTCAAGATTTATAAACGATTTGAAGTATATAAATATAATTCAAATGACAAATGAATTCATTATTCCTTCTGGATGTCCAATTCACAAAAGAAAAAATCCATGAAAACGCAGAGACCGAAACCACAGTGCCGGCTGGGAATCCAAGAATACCAACGATCCGATAATCCCCAGGAAACGAAAAAACCACACTTTGTAAAACATGTTTTTTCCATCGTTGGGTTCGTGGCATTCCTGAAGATGACCCCACCATGCCCTCCAGGGCCCCCCAAAACAGTACACAATGGCCCCTAAAGGCCAAAAAACGAAAAAAACACACTTTGTAAAACTCAACAAACTCAATCGCCTTGATTTCAATCACCTAATTAACGACATTGATTCACTGTTTGTTTGATTCTCCAGCCTTAACCATCTCCACTTGTGATTCACCAGGCATCGTTGCAGAGGTAGATCGATCCATTGACAGGTGCATGGGACAGAAAGCTTGGGGAGCGTTGAAATGGAATGCTAAGAGATTCTTCGTTTTTACAGTATGGATTTTTTGTGCCTTTAGATATGCTCAGTGCTTCTGATTCAGATTCAGCTTGATGCCTGGACACGCAGGCTAGAAGAGGCCTTGAGACGTTTGGCACTGCAATCTTCCGAAGGCCCCTTGGTTCTCATTGGTTCATTTGGTTGAATCCTGGAGCCTTTTGAAAGAGTTGTGAGGTGTCCAGTTGAACTTTGGGGAAAAAGCCATGGAAAAAGTAGGACACGTGATCCACCAAAAATTAAAAACACATCAAACAACATTGCAGGGATTCAATGGAATTCTATAGACACCTTTGGAACACCTTCAATAATCTTCAGAGGCTGAAAGCAAAAAGAAAACCTTCCACATCACCATTCCACACCACTGTTGTGGTCGAGGTTTTTGCCACAAGCAAGAATGGGTGGGTTGGTTTGAATAGTTGGTCCCATGCCAATTCAAAATGATTCAAAGCTTCATTGAAATCAGTCTAACTAACTATTGTTCCCATGGGGATTTTGATGATCACCATCCACCAACATGTTTTTTTTTCAAATCCAGGTGTGGCGGATGTGAAAGCCTTTGCCCTTGAGTTGTCCGAGAACAAGGATAGGAAAGGGAAGGATTATTAGACATACGTTATATAGGTAAGATTATGCTGGATTGCTCCATCATGGAGTTGGAGCTAAAAGAACTGACAGTTATGAACAGTGGAGCAACTCACGTATTCCGTACTGAAGGATTTGAAAGCTTCACATATGTATACATATATATATATCATATGCAAATTCCCGCTTGTGTATTTGTAAAGATAGGAGTCTATCAAATACGATATATACACATAGAAAGATATATATTATACACATGCATACCCGTCGAAGAGATGATTCTCCGATGCAGACTTTTTTGGGTTCTCGAGGAGCTTTTGGATCAACAAGCTTCAGAACAAGTCTCGAAGATGGAGGCGAAATCGTTGTGATATTAAGTGACAGAGTTAATGATAGGTGGTTTGGCCGCTGTTGTTGTTGTTGTTGTTGTTGTTGTTGTTGTTGTTGTTGTTGTTGTTGTTGTTGTTGTTGTTGTTGTTGTTGTTCGTTCCCCTTGTTTTTGAGCAGCACCAGGTGATACCGGGGTGAGTTTTCTATTTTTTTTGCCATATTCTTGAGGCTCTGAAGCAGTCGGATAGTGAATGTCATCAGCAGCTGGATTTCCTCGCGCGTGCTCTGGCGGACCTCTCTGAAGCTCGCAGAGGTAATTGGCTTGTCAGATGAGGGATGTAGTTATGGAGCCGAATATGTGAATGGTGAGATATGAGGATGTGGCCTGATGTAGCAAATAAGATAAGATGATTTGGAATTGGACTGAACCCGGTAGAACCCAGTGGCAGACTGCCTGACTTCCCTCCTCCCTGCAGGTAGCTTCGCCGAGGTGGAAAGCTGTCAATCCAGCGACAGGAGGGTCCCGAAGCCGATGGGCTAGCCTGTTTAAGGGATGGTGATATCTCCAACATCTTCACTAGTGAAGCCAAGTACCAAAACTTGGTCTTTAAACGGCTGGAAGTTCATCCAATTCGCAGGAGATTTGCGTTCAAGGTTTTAGCATGTAGGTTTGATCGTGCCTGGGTAACACAAAAATCAGGAAACTGGAGGCTGACCTCCAGCGCACGGAGAACAAGTTGGAACGCTCAGAAGGTGCCTGGCTGTGAATGGTCAAGCCTGTGACGCCTCAAGATATAAGTGCGTTTACTTCAAAGACTTTGCGCAGGAGACTTTCAACCCTTGACTTTTTCTTTTGATGGAAAATTTTTGTCCAAGAAACAAGGAACATTTCCATTTTCTCCCTGAGATAAAACGACAACTTTTTGCAAGGGATTCCAGCCTTTGGGGATGATTGGAAGGTCAAATCCCTGATCGCCTTACTGGAGAGAGACATTCCGCTTCAGAGGCCAGGGTTTTTGGTAAAAGATGATGGAATCCAATGGAAATGGGAAGATTTGGATAATTTAATTGGACGAGGTTTGATTTTGGGCATCATTATTATGCTTCAAAATGCAAACATGAAGTTGAATATGGAACTTGAAAGCGGAGACTGTTGAATTTTAAATGGAGGGTATACGTCCGCAATCGCAATAAACTTTCTACTTGCAGCGGGGTTTTCCTCGTAGTGGTTTCCACTTTGAGTTGCTGCGTAGTTGAGATTTCGGTATCCCAAATCGATGATAATTTTTGCATCCTGTTACCTTTCATCCAGGCGGCGGATTTCACTCACAATGAGGCGGGACACTGCCCGGCTGGTCTTTGGACAAGTTGGTTCTACTCGACTTCTGCGTGTTTGTATCCAACCACACTTGGAGTTGACTTGACTATCCATATCAAGATGTTTGTGAAATGTCGAGGCCAGCGTGCCGGTGGAGGAGGTGTTTGAAGGTCAAGCACAAGACATTTCAAGGTGCGATGTCCTGATAGTTAACGTGTTACTGGTGACACAACAAAAAGCTTGCATGTTTTCTTTGCATACCAAAAGTAATGTAGGGTAAAACACATTTTCACTAGAATCCTTATGACCTTATGTTTTTCCCACCACGAGGTTTTGGGGGTGTTTCTTGCGGGTTTCTTAGGTGGCAGAACGAGTTAGGCGAGTTGCAGAGTGGATCTGGACGTTGCGGTGATCTTGCGAATTACCATGTGGTGGAGAAGAATTCCTTCCTCGATCTGGTGGAGGAGAAATTTCGATTCTCGGGATTTGGGGACTGGTCGGGTGGGGAGGGAACCAACAAAGAGCAATGGTGGTGTTTTCAAGAAAATGGTGAAACCATGGTGAAACTCAAATCTTTTGGGAAGGGACTGGAAGGGTATGTAAATGATTGTAAATTACGTCATCCACTATCATCTTGGGTGTTAGAATGTTTTGGATCCGTTGTAGGAAAAGGCATGAATGCTGATGCATGGTTGTCACTCTTTCCCTAATAACCTGGTGGTTGAATGGAGCGCTGTCACATGACATCTCTTTAAGCATCACAAAACACACTCAAGCTATGAGGAAGGAGCACATACTTAATTGGCACACCAAGTGACGACGTTTCACTTGCAGTATGTTGTAGTTTATGCCAAGTTCTAATCCAACTGATCTTGGAACAGTGTATCCACCTACATCTGATACATACACGACACAACCCCAAAAACCTCGACCACTTCCAACACAGGAAGCATCTCCATTACGGCGAGTACAATCCTGTCCCGCCATCTTTGCCAACCAGGCATCAGTTCAATCGGGTGTCCCATTTGAGTAGCAAATCCCAGTTATACTCAGTTCACTCAACTCCTCCCAAAGCCTTTGCCATCACAGATTGCCACTTAGTATCACAGAGCTTTGTCATGTCCTATTGGCACCTTCAATTTAAGAGGGACGTAGTGTTGTCTCAATCTTCTGAAGAATAGCCCATCGATAGGCACAAAGGAATGACAATCCTATCGAATGCTAGCATTTTTTCAGTACAGCGAGCCATGTAGGGTGGAGCGGGTGATCGAACCGATGGGAATCGGGGATGGAGCATCATATATTATCCCAATGATTTCATGGTTGCACCAATGATGAAATCTCAGAGTCATTGGACTTAAGCGTTTCAGGTAAATATCTATGTACCACAGTTGAATCCACCTCCACAAGGGCCTCCACAGCCGCAGGTTGGACGAAATCACGTTTGAGACTCCAAAAAGCCGTTTACATAGGTGGTGGTTTCAAACATGTGTTATTTTCATCCCTAGTTTGCGGAAGATGAATTCATTTTGTCAAATATTTTTTTAGATGGGGTTGAAACCACCGACTAGTTTACATTTTGTAGAAAAATGACATCCGGCTCTCATAGAATCCATGGGACGAAAGGTAAGCAAGTAAGGAAATCTAAGTTGCCCAGCCCAAAAAATTGAGGGGGATTAGCCACCCTACTTGGCTGATTCGATGAATTTCAACCATGGCGATTTGTCGTAGATTTAGATAGATTTAGTATAATTTCATCATAGGAATACACAAGTCCATATGCTGTGTATCCCGGATTAGGAATCCCCTATGCAGTTCAATCGGGTGTCCCATTTGAGTAGCAAATCATNCCTCCGCTGCTCCCCGGGCACAAGGGCCTCCACAGCCGCAGGTTGGACGAAATCACATTTGAGACTCCAAAAAGCCGTTTACATAGGTGGTGGTTTCAAACATGTGTTATTTTCATCCCTAGTTTGCGGAAGATGAATTCATTTTGTCAAATATTTTTTAGATGGGGTTGAAACCACCGACTAGTTTACATTTTGTAGAAAAATGACATCCGGCTCTCATAGAATCCATGGGACGAAAGGTAAGCAAGTAAGGAAATCTAAGTTGCCCAGCCCAAAAAATTGAGGGGGATTAGCCACCCTACTTGGCTGATTCGATGAATTTCAACCATGGCGATTTGTCGTAGATTTAGATAGATTTAGTATAATTTCATCATAGGAATACACAAGTCCATATGCTGTGTATCCCGGATTAGGAATCCCCTATGCAGTTCAATCGGGTGTCCCATTTGAGTAGCAAATCATCACATTTTGGGTCCACCCCCCTAACTATGCGGACCCCTTCGTCCAGGGTTGATATTATTCACATTTCGTTGCAGGGCCTCTCTCGCACCCAAATCCTATCCTGGGTGTGAATTCCAACACTTGACAGGTCGAGCCACAATGGCTTGTCATGCAATCCTCGCGGTGGGCTGACGAGGAGGCCCGGAAACTTGTCTGAAGTGACTTTCAAGTGTGCCTGGATTGCCATCGCTCAGGAGGACACCCTGTCTCTTCCTGATCTGCATGGTGGTGGTGGTGGTGGTGGTGGTGGTGGTGGTTCCCCTACATAATAATCTTCCCTGTTCGGTTCCCTAAAGCTTCCCAAAACGGAACCCTTAGGAATTCCCAAACGGGTTCCGTGCCCCCCTTCCCCTTGGTTCCACCCCAACACGGTTCGTGACATAACTTCATGACTATCCAACTTTTGTTGTTTGCGAAGCCATTTCTTTGGGATCGGCCTTTCTGACTAGGCCCAAAACGTCCAAAACGCCCCTTTAAAATTGGATCCCCCTTCGAGTTTCCCCTACAGAATGGAGACCTCAAGGCACAAAAACCATACCTTTGCCCAAGGTAAACCCCCTAATTTGAAGGGGTATAAAATTTTGGTTTTTCTTTTAAATGTAACTTGTAACTCACTAAAAGTTGGATCTTTAGCTGGCAGGAGACCTAAGTTTTTGCCTATTGTACTAGTAGCAAACCTTATAGGCACCACCCCACATCAGGTGGAGAGCGAGAGTGGATCCTCCAATGCTGATGATGACGAGAGTAGATCCAGTTCTGCCTCGGAAGGTGTCCGTCCTGCTCCTGGGGCGCCTGGTGATGGAAGCTAAGTTTGAGAGATGCACCCCGGAAGATTCACGACTGGTTCACCTACAAATCACCCCTTTTAGAAAGGAAAAATGATCTGAACCAAACCTCCATGAGGACATGTTCCATGTTATTCTTGAGGGGTGGTGGGCATTTGACATAGTAGTTCTATAGGTGGTGGTTTCAAGATGTTTGAAAAACCTAGAACCCAAATGACCTTTTTGTTTTGGAGGGTCCACCTGCAAAGATAGGGGTCAGCTAATGTCAGTTAGGTTCTAGGAATGTCTTTTATTTTCACCCCTACGACTTACAGCCCACCCTAAGGATGTCCCGGCTCGCAATGTACCAACATTTTGTGCAGAATTTATACCTAAATCATCCAAGTGATGTAAAAAATGCACCTTTTCACCAACAAAAACTACCAAAAAGGCATAGTTTTTACATATTTTTGAAGATCCAGCTATAGTTGATAGCTTGGAAGTTGGTTTTAAAGTTGATTTTTCATATTGCCAAATAATGGGTTCATACTGATAGATGAAATTATGATTCCATGTTAGGATGGTGGTTAGTTAGTTGTAGATTGTCAGGGCACATGTCAGTTCATTTGTTTCATCAACCAACAACTACTGGTAGATTCAATCCCAGATGCTCAATGTATGGCCTATTTACCTACATTTACCACAACTCTAGGCCAAATGTAGGTAAATATACCATCTGGGAATTTGGTTTAAAGTAATCATGCTGGCTGAAAAAAACAACACGGATTCAATAGATTTTCTGGCTCACCTCAGAATTGTTTCATGCAAATCTGTGGTTTTATGGATCTTTTTAGATGTCCGAAATTGAGCACAAAAAAAATTGCTCTGACAATATGATTGGGATTCCTTGGGTTTTTTGCAGTATATGAACTAAGGATCCAGGTATGTCCTCAGAAAGGGATTTCCCCAACAATCCCATTCTGGATGAGATGTTTCGACCATGGGTCTGGATTCTTAATATTTCTTCGACGAAAAAGGAACAAACGGTGCCTCTCATCCCCCTCTTCCGTTTCGCAAGGCGACGGTGACGACGGCAGTGAGGACGTGAAAGGGGATGCAAAAATTGGTGCTTGGAAGTTTGCAAAAAGAGCTGGAAGTATCTTCAAGGTGGGCCCCCTACCAGATTATAACGCCGATAATGAATGGGTAAATGGGGTTGAGAAAAAATCCTACTTATAGGGGGCCCCAATAGCTCCGCCCTTTAAAGCTATTAGGGGGCCCACCTTGTAAGTGATGTTGTTGTTGAAACCTTAAGAATCCAGACCCATCCCTAGAGTAGGATTGATGGTCGAGACATCCCATCCCCAGGTCATAGGATTGGTTTGGGGAAATCCCGGACTCTAAGGACATACAAACGGATCCTTAGGGGAACATGTTCGAACGTTCATGTCGAAAAACTCACGAAATTCCTCAGCCTTTTTCAGGAGGTTGGGTGCTTTCTATGTTAAACAAATCGTCTCCCAAATTTCATCGATTTTCGGGTCAGATCATCATAATGATTGCATTTTTCCTGTTTGTTTCTGGAGCCCACCCCGGGGTTTGAATACGAGCGCGTTGTCTATATATGTATTGATATATGTTAGTTTGCCATAAGATTGCAAACAAGTGCCGTGTTAATTTTCGGACGTGTATTTCAACAAAACAATCTGAGTGTGACATCAAAAATACACTCTGACAAGCTAAAATAGCTGGCCCGAAAATGGACCCCTGCATTTCCTGCAGAAGAGGGTGATGTTCCAGCCAACTATATTAGTTTAGCAGAGCGTACCTTACCTGTTTCCAGCGGTCAACTCTGTGGAGAACGTATCCCAGTTCTTGAAGCAGTTGTTAATTCGAAGGAAATTTCACTCCTGAAAAAAAATGGGGGTCCTGACATCTTGGGAAGCGTTCAATTTTTCAGGGTTTTGGAAGTCCAGCGAGCGAGTTGATATGTTGAAAGGGATCCTGCCAGATCACATCCAATAAAAAATCTTATGGAACCATTCTCAGGTGAGCTAGGGCCCCCAGGTACTGTATAGCAAATACTCACATTTTATTTCTCACGAATTCAACCTTTTCATTCTGGGGCGACCAGTTCAGAATTATGTTCGACAAATTACTGTATGTTTGCACCATTCCAACTAAACGAGCAAAACCTTGATTACCCGGTTCTTTACTGTATTTAGGGGATTCTACTATCCCTTACAACGAGTACAAATAGGCCATCATTGCAAGCATATGGTACAATTTGGGGGATTTCCCCGTATATAATAGTGCATTGTTTGGATTGGTAATGACTCATGACTCATGTTTGGAGGTGTTGCGTGGCTTGCCTTCCTAGTCAGCTTCCATTCGTCGCCAGGAACGCATCATTGAGGTTCCGCAGACGGAGGTGGCAGAAACTCCCGCTTCTCGGAACAATATTTTTTTTCGGATGTGGGGGTTGGCTTTCTACTCGCCTTGGCTTCCCATATTTTATTAAACTGCATACTTAAGGTGGTTGGTTTCCAAAGATTTTACCATTTTTACCCCTAGAAATTCGTAAATAATCCCATTTGACTCCTGTTGGATTTCGGGTTGAACGCCACCAACTTTTTTTTGGCATATTTTTCTCCAACCGATGGGGTGCCCGGGAAGAATCTCCAATAACATTCCAACCTCTCTGGGTTCACTGGTGCCGCATTTGGGTCCTCAAGAGACATGGGATTTCGCAACGGAAATGACATGAAATGACGGTGCAAACGAAGAGGGGGAAGATGAAGGTGGCGAAGCTACGGATATAGGATGTCTGATGTTGGGAAATCTCCCTTTAGCCCTTTAGCTGTAAAGTTTATCTCAAATCTAAATGACCCTTGGCCCTTGATTGACAAAGATCTCGTTTCAGTGGCTTGATATCAGATTTTACTTTGGGAAAAAAAACACGTTGTTTTTTTCCCGATTGTTTTCGGGGGGCTCAGGACGAAGAACCACGTGAAAAGGGCGGTGAAAAGGGCAAAGGAGGTAAGGGCAAAGGTCGTGGCAAAGGAGGTAAGGGCAAAGGTCGTGGCAAAGGATCCAAAGGGAAAGATGTAACTTGGCCAATTGGTCCAGTGGGCTGTTGTGGTGGGTTTATTTTTTTCAGGTGACGTGCCAGTGAAGTTATTTTATCCTCCTTTTGATGTCAAAATCATCCTAATTAACCCCAAGTATAGCAAGCAACGCTTTTACAAAATGCAAGGTGATTTTAAATATTGGTCAGCGCAACATATCGAAAACGGCATCGCAATGTTTACCGAAAATGCAAAGCCACCCTAAGTCAAGGTGTTCCAAATCATGGATTTTCAAGATTGGAGGCTTTTTGGCTGAATCACAACGCTGTTTATTGTACGTATGTATGATAGCCATCCAGAAACCACTCACAAGCATGCTTTTTGTCTATTGAGTACATCAGGAAATTCAAGCCACAAGCGTCCAAGGGCCCAAATCCGTGTTTATAGAATGGATATTGCCTTTAAACAGGAATCGAAATCGAAAAAACCCAAGTAGCACCACCTTCAAAACATCATGGCTACCAGCGGAGCCACCTAAGGGCGGCAAGTTTGGAAAAGATGGAAAAGGCTGGAATTTCACCGAAATTCAAGTTCCTTCACAAAAAATTGAAAGCCAATGTCATAAATGTCTCTACAGTTGTGTTTGTCTAGATGAATTGAAGCGGATTCCCAGCTCTGGGTCGTTCAAATGAATATGAGACTCTCAATTGTGACCCATTATGAATGTATCTTCTTTGTGTGAAAATCATCATTCAGTCCTTCGCTTTCAAAGGCTATGGTGGCGGTGGTGGTGGGTACCAGATGCGAAGTTGGAATCTCAGAGTTCCACGATGCTGTCACCCGGGTCATTGATCGTCTCTTGTTTCCCCAACGCTGAACGAGGCCCAGGATATGGGAAAGACGGAAAAGACGGCGGTAAGTCCAAGGTGCTTTGCCACCCAGTGCTTCCCACAGACTTCTCTTCACGTTCATTGATTTTGCTTCAATTGTTTCATTAATCTTGAAGCTTTTTTGAGTCTCTGAAAGAAAATAAATCCTTCCTGCCAGTGTCAGTGAACAACTGAGTTGCTTTGACCTCGAACAGTCTCAGTCATGCAGGGAAAGGGAAAGTACGACAGAGACCATGGCGCAAAAGGCGTCGGATACTGAGATCTGGCTGTTTCGCACAGGATTAGCTTTCCATGGTTATTGGATGATCACTTTGATCCTAGCCATTTGATGCCATTTGTAGCCTTTAAACAGGAATCGAAATCGAAAAGACCCAAGTAGCACCACCTTCAAAACATCATGGCTACCAGCGGAGCCACCTAAGGGCGGCAAGTTTGGAAAAGATGGAAAAGGCTGGAATTTCAACGAAATTCAAGTTCCTTCACAAAAAATTGAAAGCCAATGTCATAAATGTTTCTACAGTTGTGTTTGTCTAGATGAATTGAAGCGGATTCCCAGCTCTGGGTCGTTCAAATGAATTCTTGTTTGAAGCATTGAATTCCAATGTCGCAAGCACACCATGGACCCTTGGCAAACCTTTCCTTGAGACCTCGTCAGGTTTTGGAAAGAAGGCTTGGATGGCTGATGTGTTATCTCTGGTGTCTCTGTTTGATGTCTGTTGAAGGAATCTGCATTGCTTAGGGACGATGATTGTCATGAAGAAGAAAAAGAAGACAATGTTGATGTTGATATAGACGGTGATGATGTTGCAGACTGACATGGATTTGGTTGCATGCAACCAACTTATGCGGATTTCCTTGGTAAGCCGGGCCTGGCTTCCTCTCTCAGACATCTCTCTCTCTCTCTTTCTCTTTCGCTCCCTCTCTGCTTTCGATTCCGCAAGGTTGGCGAGATTCATAGTCAGATTCATCCTGGTTCGTTTTTTCGCGCTTTGGATTTTGACCGACCCGAGGCACAGAAATGGTGGTGATCCAGGCCTCTGCACTTGGAGTGATCCATTGGACTGTTGCCTTGAGATCTTTCACAGATTCTGTAGATCACTTGAAGTATACAGTACGATAGACATTGCATCGCAAGAACCCCCCAGTGTAAACCGGGGGTGTTTGTAAACAGTCCTTTTTTGCAGCCGCCTTTTCCTTTTTGCGAGAGATTTTTCCTATGCAAAACATATCATGTGATATGAAATACATATCGTAATACAGACTCTTAGATTACAATTTAGATTATTGTACATATATTAACTTACACGAGATATATGTGAGACAAAACGCAACGTTTCGATGCTGAACTTGTTGTCTCTGCCAGGCATTCGATGAAGCGCCAGACCTTGAGAGATGCTGACCCTCAGCAGTGGGCGATGACATCCACTTTGTGCCAGCCAAAGCGTTGAATTTTGCCGATGCATGTTGCTAACAGGTTATTGAAATTGAGCACAACGAAAAATAGCAAAAAACCCTGATGCCGCTGCATGTTTTTGCCCTTTCGCTGCGTGTTTTAATTTTGTTTGTTCATTGAAATCACCATGGCGCCAAGAGTCACAAGATGGACAGTTTCCTCGAATTCTGTTTGCTCCGAGCCAAACAGCTGGTGCACGTTTTGCACCGGCAAACATCGCAAATTTTTGGTGCGGACCTGCTGAAATTTTAATGGGTGTTGAACCAAAAATAGGGGTGTTTCCCCCGAAATGGATGGTGAAAATAATGGAACTTTCCCTATTCAAATGGGATGATTTGGAGGGTTTTCACCCACCATTTTTGGAAGCATCCATATATCCAAAACGATCAATCCATGAAAGGGATGAATTTCCGGGATGCGTTTCGGATGAAAGTCGTGCGGAATGATGTGATGTTTTCTACATATGGGAAAGTTTGTGTTTTTTTTTTCGGCGGAAATTCCTCAACTTTAAGTAAGGCTGGGAAACACTCGACTTTGGCGAAGCATACCCCGAAACATGCCCCTCATTTTTATGTTTTTCTACTTGAGGAGAGAGGCGCGAAACATACCCCGGAGACACCCCGAAACATACCTGCGAAACAAACCCCTGAGACAACCTTGCTGGTTCTCGAACATCAAAAAGAGACACATGCATATGAATATTTTACCAACATGGCTCCCTTGCCACATCTTCAGCCTTAATGCAAGTCCCAGCACCATACGCAAAAGCTCGCAAGAAGACTCTTTGCAGTCAAGCTTCTGACCCGGTATGGGATGTGGCACCTCCAATGTACACACCAGTCATGAATCATCCAATTACCATGAAATATTTCATACACTACGATTGCACTAAGGGATTATCTTTTGTTACATTATACTGATATTTTTTCATAAATATTTGAATGTCATCCAACTTCTTTGAGTGCTCGATTCCAGTGCCACATACCACACCTGCGAAGATGCATCAAGATGCAGTATGGTACAGTTTGAAATTGAGACCGGGGCTTTCAAGGACATGAAACACATCAACTCGGTGATGTCCATCAAATATAGAAAAATGACACAACATGGCCCAGTGTTTAGTATTGTTTAGTCCAACAAAGGTGTCCTTCAAAACCCGGGGCTAGCTGAGATTTGGAAGATGTACAAAACATCGACCAGCCCAAAGAAGGCTTCTCAGATGTACAAAGATGCCACATCGATTCATCAATCCATCATTCATCGATTCATCAATCCAAAGCAGTTGCAAAAAAGAAGAAATGCAGTTGCAGTGGTCGTTCTTCAAAATCGCTTTTGGATGCTTTTGGATGCTTAAAAGGATGCTTTTGGATAGGCAAATTGCCGCAAAGTTGCACTGGCTGTGGCTGTTTGGGGTTTTCCAAGTTGCAGATGCATTTTTGGAAGGCTCAGGGTTTTTGAAGTGAATGGAAGATTGGACAATTTGAGGTTGCAAAGATTTAAACAAAAAAAACGCATTTTTTTGTCAAACAAAATACAGTGGTTTCCAGAAATTCACACAAAAAAATCCATTCCCCGGATCCATTTTCTTTGAAAAGAACACGGACGGGAACATTCTATAAATGCCACCTATGAAAAGGAGAGGATCAAACTTGATGCGAAGCCCGTAACGGCCTGGTCCCAGGGTAGAAAAACATGGACGACTCCGAAATCTTTGGGAAAAAATCCTCTATGATTTCTATAATGCTTGCGAAAATGGCTATCGAATGACTTTCAAACTGGTGTTTACAAAATCTGTCCGCGAGCTTCGATTTGCTGCCTGCCTCTTTTGCAACAGGCGAAGAGGCACATTTATGTTGGATGGGCACCTGTTGGATCAGTGGATTCTGGCTGGAAATCATCCAAACAATAGTTGTTACATGGAAAAATCATCACCAGGTGATTCAAACTGACCTTTTCATCTCCAGGTTGGAGGTCACTTAGCCATTGAAAAGGGTCACTTAACCATCCCAAAAAGGTCACAAAGAATTGCCAGGCATGGATATTTTCCTGGTGTTGCCAGTTTGTAACTCTTATTTTCATTTTTTTTGGTTTCTGGGGGGCTGTGAGATCCAAATTTTTCGGATTTTCATCTCACAAATGTTGTTTTTTTCCAGCAGACGCTTGGGCGCCGAAGTCTCCTACAACGGTTTCTGTTGTAGAAATGTTTTTGCATCACTGAAATTGTCTAGGTGGTGGTTTCAAATATTTTCTATTTTCCCGCCCACTTCGGGAAATCATCCAATTTGACTAATATTTTTCAGATGGGTTGAACCCACCAACTAGTTGTTCTTCGAAGTGGAAAAAATCCAGGCCGTCAAATGTGAAAACCACACAACGAAGGTGTCAGGAAACTACATATACACCCACGAAAACTAACACGACTAGTTGGAAACTCACCTAATTTTTAGCAGGAGATGGTTGGAATTTTCCATTGTCATGTGGAAGTTGTCAGGGGTGTAACTTGTTTGAATCCTTTCCCTCACCATTCATTCAAGTCGGTCCGGATAGATAGTTTAATTCCAGATTCCAGGTTGCTTGGATTCTGTTGACATCATTTAAATTACTTACCAAATGATCCCCCAAGAGCTAATGAATGGAAATGATGAACAATTTTTTCAGAGGAACAAAAACCGGGAAGGGCCAATCTGGGCACATCATTTCCAAATGAAAAGCCAATTTATTTCGGAGGTCTCCAGGATCCTCACATCTCTTTTTGCGGGGAAAAATATTGGCTCGAAAAGAGGCCATAGATGAGAGTTTGGGGGGAGCATTTCACTTTGAACACCTGGCAATCCCAGTTGATATGCCAGGATGAAATCTATGATTTCAACGTTTTTTTTTTCTCAAATCGAAAAAAACAAACCATGCTGGTTTCAGATGCAAATGGGATATTTGAGACTGCGAAGATGTGGATTTTTTTGGCTGAAGACTTTTTTCTGAAGGATTTTTGTTCCACCTTCGATTCGGCGTGATTTTTTGTGTGGAGCCTGTTCGGCTCACCTGGGAGCCTTGCCATGGAGGTCGGGCCGACATGTCCAGGGCGTCTGACGGTGCGTCAAGTGTCGAGGTTTGGGGGATTGACCATGTGGCATCGAGCCTGTGAACTCTTGAGCCAACTGGGGTCGAATGCTGCTGTGGAAGGGAATCTAGATCTGTATATAAACAACTTAGCTTGCGGTAAAGGATTATAGGAAATATCGACCCTTGATTACGGGAAATGGATGGAAATGGTTGGGTGGGCCCCTTTTTGACGCTGTAACGACATGTGCAGCTGAGTATCAGGTGATTCAATCCGTGACTTTTTCATCCCGTTGGAGGTCATGTATAACCGTATGACCTTTGATTTTGGGATTATGTTTTCACTCACCATCCCTAAAAAGGTCACAAACGCACGCAGCAGGTCATTGCCAGGTAGAGGTCATTAAGTTTTCATGAACAGATTTTTTCCTTCATACTTTTTACCCCCCCAAAATTTCCTGGAAAATATCGATGAAGCCACCTTTGCATCACCCGCCACTGAGGAATGTGTTTTGCTTCAGTGCTGGTATCTCAGCCTGTCAAAGTTGTTGGAAGATGGCAGTGAGACTTTTAGCACACATGCTGATGATGCAAATGGAGCCGAATGTGGTGTCATTTAGTGCCATGATTAGTGCAACTGAAAAGGGTCTTCATTGGCAACAAGCTCTGCAATGTTTACAAGAGATGCCAAACAGAAAGGTGTGTCCAAATGTGGTGAGTATAAGTGCCGCGCTAAGTGCCTGTGGCAATAGTGTGAATGGTCAATGGCAACACGCTTGGGAGCTTTTTGCGGGTTTGTTTGACTCAAAAATACGAGCAAACGTCATCAGTAACAATGCGGTCATGAGTGCACTTGAGAAAGGCTACAAATGGCAACAAGCCGTGAGTCTGTTTGAGTCAGCAATGCAGTCAAACCCGCGACCAAACGTCAACAGCTTTGGTGCGGCCATCAGTGCTTGCGAGAAGGGTGGTCAGTGGGAGCAAGCGTCTTTGTTTTTCGAAGCAATGCCGGAGTTTGAAGTACAAGCAACGTTAATCAGCTACAACGCATTGATCAGTGCATATGAGAAGGGAGGTCAATGGCAAGAGGCATTGCAAATATTCTCTGGCATGAATCAGGCAAAGTTTCAGCCGGATGTGATTAGCTTCAATGCATCTATGAGCGCTTGCGAGAAGGGGGGTCAGTGGGAGCAGGCATTGAGCCTGTTTGCAGGTTTATTTGAGTCCAAAGTATTTGCAACCGTCATCAGTTTCAATGCCGCTATCAGTGCTTGTGAGAAAGGCTGTCAATGGCAACAAGCCATGAGCCTTTTTGAGTCAGCAGTTTCATCAAGAGTGCGGCCAAATGTCATTAGCTTTAGTTCGGCCATCACTGCTTGCGAGAAGGGCGGTCAACCACAGCAAGCATCGGGTGTTTTCCAAGCAATGGGTGAATATTCAGTGCAACCAACCGTGATCAGCTACAATGCATTGATCAGTGCATATGGGAATGGAGGGGAATGGCAGGAAGCAGTGCAATTATTCTGCGGCATGAATCAGGCAAAAATGCAGCCTGACATCATTAGCTTTAACGCGTCTATGAGTGCTTGCGAGAAGGGTGGTCAGTGGGAGCAAGCGTCTTTGTTTTTCGAAGCAATGCCGGAGTTTGAAGTACAAGCAACGTTAATCAGCTACAACGCATTGATCAGTGCATATGAGAAGGGAGGTCAATGGCAAGAGGCATTGCAATTATTCTGCGGCATGAATCACGCAAAGTTTCAGCCGGACGTGATTAGCTTCAATGCATCTATGAGCGCTTGCGAGAAGGGGGGTCAGTGGGAGCAGGCATTGAGCCTGTTTGCAGGTTTATTTGAGTCCAAAGTATTTGCAACCGTCATCAGTTTCAATGCCGCTATCAGTGCTTGTGAGAAAGGCTGTCAATGGCGACAAGCCATGAGCCTTTTTGAGTCAGCAGTTTCATCAAGAGTGCGGCCAAATGTCATTAGCTTTAGTTCGGCCATCAGTGCTTGCGAGAAGGGCGGTCAATTGCAGCAGGTTGTAGAAGGTCTTCATGTTGTTTCGAACCGGACACACCTGTCTTCGGAAAACTCTGCTCGTTTACTACTGCGCTGAGTAGTGCGACAGAATTTCTGGAGCATTGAAAGGTTCCTGCGGAATTTTCACAATTTTTCTTCAATTGATACTGTTGACGGTTCAGTTGATGGTTCAGAAATCCGTCGATCACCACCTTTTCATGCCTTTACATCTTGTAACCAGTGGGAGAAACGGATAAAAACCTATCTATCAATTGGTTGTTTCCAGCAGGATTTCTGTTTTGGGGCTTTTCGTTCGCCTTGAGCCTGTGGCCATGCCATTCAAAAAGCTCGCCGGCTGAGATCCCACCAGCCTATGGTGGAGGAGAACTTGTTTTCTGCGGAGTGGGATTTTCGTTCGAACTTTTTGCAGTGGAGAACGACGTACAAGTACAAAGTACTGAGGGATTTTTTTTGCTTGGTGAGATGATGATGATGATGATGATGATGATGATGATGATGATGATGATGATGATGATTTTACAGTCCTGCTGTAAGTGGTGTGACTGGAGTGGTTTCATAGGGATTTTTCCCCAGGTTTCAAGTTTCCAAAAAAACCCCGACCCCAGACTTTGAGTTGTCTTTGGATATGGGACGTAGATCCCCAAGGTCCAAGGAAGAAATTTTGTTTCGCGAGGTAACAAGAGTTTGAGTTCCTGTGATTTGAGGTAAACAATCACTTCATTTTTACGAAGGGCACCGGTTTTCAACCTTCATAGAATGCACTGGCCACTGGTAAACTCCAGTGTTTTTAGGGTCCGGACCCCAAAACACTGCCTGGAAAAATTGCTTCCATTTTCAAGACAGGAAATACAGGTCCAATATCCATCCATCCATCCATCCATCCATCCATCCATCCATCCATCCATCCATCCATCCATCCATCCATCCATCCATCCATCCATCCATCCATCCATCCATCCATCCATCCATCCATCCATCCATCCATCCATCCATCCATCCATCCATCCATCCATCCATCCATCCATCCATCCATCCATCCATCCATCCATCCATCCATCCATCCATCCATCCATCCATCCATCCATCCATCCATCCATCCATCCATCCATCCATCCATCCATCCATCCATCTATCCATCTATCCATCTATCCATCTATCCATCCATCCATCTTCAATCCGGGGTCCATTTTTCCATGGGAGTCATGTTAGTTTACCCAGGGATGTTACCCGCTATGATTGTTTATAGAGGTGCCAAGACAGACAGAGTTTTTTTTCCACCTCGGTGTTGCGGTCGACACTTCCCTCGTTCCAGGCCGATGATTTGGGATGGCGGCGAGTACAGCGAGCGTGGTGCCCAACTCGGTGCGGAATTTGTGGGTTCTCTGAAGTGGGGAGTTCTGTTGGTTTTGTTGGTTTTCTCTGGTTGGTTAGGTTGTGTTGGTTGGTTTTGCTGGTTTTGTTGGTTGGTTTTGCTGGTTTTGTTGGTTGGTTTTTCTTGTTCGTTGGTTGGTTGTTGCTTTTCCTTTTCACTATCCGATTTTTTTCTCCACTGGAACTTTCTGTCATTCGCAGTTCTTTGATTTCAAATTTTGAATCCCACCCCGTTTTTTCGAACATCGTGGAAATCACGCCATTTCCATGGGCAACGGACAGTGCGGTGTTGTACCGGACACAGAAGTGGCGACTTATAGTTTTTTGCAAGTTTCTGGTCGGCAAGGGTTTCCCCTGGTTACTGCGATGTCCACGTCCAGGTGAACAGGAAGCCAAAGAATTGCTCTCAAAGGGAAGCATTGTCAGCGGCTGAAATCGGCCGGCGGATCGATCGAATTCAGATTCAACAATTGAACCTGACGCTTTGACGCAAACACCAAGTCGTTCCAAGTGGATTCGGCTGAAGATGATGTTGTGAGCAAGGAAACATGGAAATGAAAGGAAGTGACACTAGAAGATGTTGTGAGCAACAGTGTTTTTTTTCTAGGAAGGATTTGGACCTTGTGTTGTTAAACCCCAGTTGGAAATGAATCGCGGTGGTTTCGGCTACATGTCTGTTTCGACATTTGCGAACCACCTTGTACAAAGCGATGATTCATTTTTGTGAAAATATCGAACATGCTAAGAACATGTAAGAAACAATAAACAACATAAACTAAATCTGTTGATTCAAACTGCGATGTTTTTGGTTTGCGACTTGAAGTTTGGAATTTCACCGGCATGCCGCATGACGCCGCATGACCGTTCTTTGTTTAATTCCAAACACCATTTTTTTTTGAATTGCAAGGTGAAGGCAATGATAATGAGGAAGGCATCCAGCAAGTCTTCCCCTCGGAAAAAGATGGACACAAGGTTGATTTCACACAGTGCCTGAACCCAAAATCATTGAAGATCATTGACACGGATGGACAACGTGAAGCATCACAACCGAGATGCAGTGCTTTACGCTATGTTAACCCAATCTAAGGTCATTCACATTTTCGCAAGTTAAAATGTGTCGTTTTGTAATATAAGTTTCGGATAGGGTTTTCACTTGATGGTCTCGAAGGAGGATCTGCAAAACAGAAACCAGAGAGATATCATGAAGCTCAAATTTACTTGTCGTAGCCATTTGGATGTGCATGTGACATGACATCTTAGGGATGTCACAGAAATCTCATTAGCTGTTGGATGGTCAAGAGAAAATCCCACTTCAACAGTTAGTTTGTTTTTGTTAAGCTTAGATTTTTTTCGTTTGTTTTTTTCCATGTGAAAAAAATAGATGGTGCTTGATACATCACCAAAATTTCTCTTCAAAAAACAGGTTTCAACCCGCCGCCAGCATTGTTTTTTTCTACCAACAAAATACCTCAGCCGAAACCAAGGAGAGATTAATCTTAAGGTGCAAAAAGGCTTGACCTTTGTTTTGTTTTCCTCAGGATTTTTGTCCTTTTCCACTGTTCCACCTTTCATTTTTTTTGTTTTTTTGGTGTTTTTCTAAGTTTCTCCATTTCCCCAACGAACTGACTTAAAAAAGATAAAATCAAACACCTCATTCCTTTTCCCCCGTTTTTTTTTGGGGGGGTTAGGAAAGGTCTACCTTTTGGTTGGTTTAGTTTTATACCTACCGTTACACCGTGACGACTTCGTTTCGAACATTTCGGCGGCTAGCGATCTCTCGGACTCCAACGCATGGAGCGACACGTGTGTTGAGTGACCCGTGATGTCGGTGACAGAACCGCCACCAGAAATGGAGGTGGAGGTGCGGTCGATTTGGTGGGTGGCCGTGGCCGTGTGTCTGGTGTCTGTTTTTTTTTTTTTGGGGGGGAGAAGATGAACATGATGCTTTTTATGTGGAAAAAATCAGATAAAACAAAGCTGCGGTAAGGTGGGCCAGTTTTTTTTTGAAGTTTTTCGTTGTATAGTGTTGTTATGAGATGCTTTTTCTCCAATTTCACAGATTTTTTTTCATTGTTTTTCTAAACTCCGGAAAGTTTGGGTTGAAGTAAATGATCCCATTTGACGTGCTTGCGTTTTTTTGTGGCAAACTGGCGCTGATATATTTTTTTTCGGAGTAACAAAAAGGGGCAGTGTTTTTGTTAATGTTTCCCATAGGGAACTACGTCGATAAATGCTTTGTTTTGACCCTAACAAAGCATTTCAACATGAGTTCATTTTGGTACTACGAAGAGGAATAATATGTCGAACATTTTGCTGTTTTTGTTTGTGTTTTTGTATTCGGCATAATCAACAAAAAAGGAAAGTTTAAAGTTTGCATGATTCAAATTGGTTCAAAAAAATCCACTTCAGAACTGTGGATGATTTGGCCGATTTGGCCTTTTTCCATGTCGGAAATGTTGTGCCAATGTCGAAGATTTTCCAGGGACCAAGGGTGGCTCCTGTTGAGATGATGTTGGTTCAAGGAGCACCACCTACAGCAGGTGCGAAAGTGTGGGTTGGAAGGGTCAAAGCTGGAAGCTGGGCTGTTTTTGAGAAGCTTTTACTAAGATACTAAAGCACATTTGGGAGATAACTTGGATCTTTTCTGGGTGGTTGGTTTCAAATATTTTTTTTATTTTCATCCCTATTTGGGGAAGTTTTCCAATTTGACTCATATTTTTCAGATGGGTTGGTTCAACCACCAACTAGTTTTGTTGTTGAGGGCGGGGCCTGCATGATTTTTTGTTGGGGTGAGGGTTTGTTGATCGGAGGTGTTCAAGGGCATTTGGGTCACACATCACCCACTTCTATGGGCCAAGGAATTGACCATTTTAGGAAGATTTCCATGCTCCCCAAACTCATCACATTTGGTAGTGGTATATTAGGGTGTTGAACCAAAAATAGGGGTGTTTCCCCCAAAATGGATGGTGAAAATAATGGAAAACCCTATTAAAATGGATGATTTGGGGTGAAAACCCACTATTTTCGGAAGCATCCATATCTCCATTTGAGTCGTGTTTTTTTAGGGGAGTTTGAAGCTATGCAACATCCCGGATAAGGTGACAAGCTGAGAGAGAAGAGAAAGGTAAACTTATGGAAACCCTGGAAGTCCCAGGAAACGCCCCTGCAAAAATCATGTTCGGGAACTTCACCACGGATCGACGGTATTTTTTTTTTAAGGGGCAGGTTCAAACCGGACATGTTGAATCATCTAAAATTGGGTTCGACTATTATTTTTGAATTGTCGGCTTCAACAATATATTGTGCTTTTTTTTGAGTTACGTTCCTCTGCCCCAGTTTTAGGGTGGGCGGTAGAAGATGGTTTTTTTCGTTTGGCCAAAAATCCAGGTGAGCAGTGAGCAGTGACCAGTCAACCCGGATGATGTGCTTTTTTGGGGATGAAAAACTACCCACTTATATTAGTGATAGGGCACTAAAAGTTCTTCTATAAACCAAGCCTTATTTTTATAAGCTTCTATCCAATAAACCAAGTATTTTGAAATTAACCTCTTATAAGTTTAACCAACTCTTAACCCATGAAATTCAGCAATAAAAGGCCCAATGACATATTATCTGCCAACTGGAATGTCAGGGAGGTGAAACCCATGGGTTTCGAAATGCCGGATGGTTGAACCGTTGAAAATCCAGGTGAATCGGCAGAGGAGATGGGATCTTATCCTGGGCTTTCGAGCGATGTATCCGGTGGTAACACCCCACCTCCACAGCCACAGGTGTGTGGAGAGTTGAGAGTTGAGAGTTGAGAGTTGTTGGAGGGTTGGTGGGTGGGTTGTTCTGGGAAGGTGGAAAGGTGGGCATCCAAACCATTCATTTTTTTTCATTTCATGTTAGTTTTTTTATTTAAGGTTGAATCAAATCCCCCTAAAAATGGAGTTGAGGCAATTTTGGAAGGGGTACTATGTTTTTTTTGTGATCTTGAAGGGCCAGTCGACAGCCATACATCTGGGTGGAGTACAAACAGACCTTCACGAACTTCATGCCGAGACTCGAATCTTGTTGAGGCACCTGTGAGATCAGTGCGCGTCAGGCAGTTTTGGCGGGGATGGGGGCCAGTAGGGAAGGGAAGCATGGTTGAGTAGTTCATGGTTTGGGATGCGATTTTTCCCTTGCAGGATGCCAGTGGGCTACCGAAGATTACCACGTTTGTTAGCCTTTGAAGGCATCTCTATATTCATCGAATCAATTTCTGAAGTCAAGAAGGGATGCTCGCATCCCAAAAATTCCACAATTTCTGCAAACATCTTACTTTTGTATCAAAATTTTCAGGTACCTAAAATGGAGGAGGTCCTCACCTTTTTTTAAGCTGTATGGATACGGCTTATGGATACGGGTGGCAAACCCACCCCCCAAAATAACCTTATTTCAGGTTCAGAATCCATTTTTGGTACCTGGTGATCCAAGAAACCCGATTCGAACAGGGATCGTTGAATCACCCATTTGGGGAGGATCAAACAATGCAAATGTATGGCAATCCTCCCTTATAATAGTGCTTTTTTGTTTCGGTCGGGAAAAAATATAAGGACCCCCGATTTTTCTCAAAACCAACCAGCTCGGGGAGTTGGGTGTCGATCTTCAGATTGCGTGCTACCACATCAATGGCTTCACTGAGATTTTTTTTCTTGCGGAGATCAAGTTTTGAAGCCGATAGGATCTAATATGGATTCCAAGATGGATCCCTTCCCTTCCATCAAAAATTGAATGGGACCGAATTCCAACGGACCCCTAAGGAATTTGCTAGAGCTTTTTTCGATACTCAGGTTTAGGGGTTGATTCAGTGGGTCCTGTTGGAGATTTCTTGGACTTTTAATTGAAACTGAGTGTTACCATCGCTTAAAAAGTTGTTGAACAAGAATTCAAGGCGTGTCTGTTTCCGAATTCCCAGTCAAATCGCCAGAAGTGTTTTAGTGTTTCGTTCCCTCTTCCAACGTTTTGGCAGAAACAAAAAACGTCCCGAAAAAAGGACTCACTGAAAGGATTTTTTACTTCAACAAAAAAACATCCGAATAAAACATCACTTTTTTTACTCAATGGCTATGGTCAAATCTATTATCATCCTTAAATACTGGTACCCAAATTTTGAGGCACAACTGTTTTTGTACATTGAAACATGTTCCGACTCTCAATTTACCAAAGACTCGGTGCATCGTCGTGAAGTTTCAGTGTCTTTTCATAGAGAACCATATATAGTGTTGTCTCCAACATGATGGTTTTAGTATGTCTTAAAAAAGGAGAGGAATCCTCCAAAGATGTTCCCTTGATGATGGTTCAACGTCATTACCATTGAAATCCCGCTTGAACATTTGGGGAATTCAAAGTTTTGTGCACCAAACTGGCATGTTAAGGTCATCGTTGTCTGAAGCTGCTCCTGTGGCAAGCATTGCTCAGGCCTGGTTCCGAACCTTTTTGAAGGGGTGAAACAGGAGGAGTGTTACCGCTCATGGAAGAAATCCTGCACCAGTTGAGGTTGGTAGTTTTTCCCATTCTTTGCAAAGGTTTTATACATCCCAGGTGGTGCAGGATTTCTTCCATCAACAGTATCATTCACGAAACCAGGGAGTTCAGGATGTGTTTTTTTCTCAGCAAATCCGATGTTCCGCGATTTTTACATCCGATGTTTTTCCACTTTTTCTCTTTTTGGCCAAGTCAGAGTGTGAAACTTGTGTGTGAGATTCTTGAGCAGTGATCAAAATCCTGGTTGATGAGGTTATAAAGGGGATTACAAACTACCCAGTTATATCAGGATTGTATAAATGTCCCTTTTTGAATCAACCAGGATTTCACTCACGGCACGGTCACATTGAGTCACGTTGGGTTTTCTGAAAAAAACTGCTCACCAACACGTGTTTTTGTGGATTTATTTGCATCTGGGATGCGAGGCGCCAACTTTCAGAATTCCAGGGTTTCCGGGGTGAAGCTGAAGGGTGGAGCTGGTCAACCTCACCGGGGCACATCGGCACATCACCCAACGTACCCCAGAAATAGCCGGGTCTAATAGCCGGCCCAAAAATTAAGGGAAACCCAATGGTTCATGGCTGATGGTCTCTGCTACTGGAGGTAACAATCCTCCTGCTTCTTTCATTAGTGACATGAATTGCAAGGCCCAAATGAAGGTCACGCTTTCACCCTTGAAAAGGTCACTTAAGATTCTAAAAGGGTCACTGGGCAGTCTTACTTGAGATTCGTGGCTAGTGATGAGCAGGCAGGTGGCCGTAAAACACTTAAATTGTATTTGCCAATTTGAGCAATGAAAAGAAACCTGTTTTGTTTGTTTGTGTGGGTCAATTATACAACCCGGGTCAAAACGAGGGCTATCATGGATCTATGCCCAGCTTTTTCCAAGGGATTATGACATCGTCCTGAAAAAACCCAAGCAGTTTTTTTTTTTTCTGATGGCGTCATCTGTATCACGACTTGGCGACCTTTTTTTTCCCTTCAGAACCCTACTGATTTGTGGGTTTTTTGGGGCCCCCACCTTGCGGTACTACGCAAAGGGTTGATGAAATCATCTATGATGGCAGGTCAACCTACCCCTTACGTACCCCCGAGGCCCGAACCCCAGAAAGTAGCCGGGGGTCCCTTATGACATAAGGGCTTCTGAACACCTTTTTTGGTTTCCCTTATGGTTAGGCCGGCGACAAAAAAACCCTGGGGGTAGGTAGGTTGACCAGCCATGAACTCATGAACCTATTGTTATGGCAACCCGGGGCTGATGATGTCATGTGCCAGGCCACGGAATGCATGCGTCCAAGGGTGGAAGCCACGAACAAAGAGTTTCTTGGTTCATTTGTTCGGAGTGGAGGCCGTGCTCCCATGGGTTTTCTTGAAGTCAGCTTAGTAGGCGGGTTGTTAGTAGTCATCATATTCCATCCATGGCCGTTGAGAACGTTGCGAATGGCTTCCTAACCACTGACAAATCATATCATGATCCTAACCCAAGTACAGGCTGATCGTGACCAAAAAATTCAGGTACCTAGTTTGCACGTACGAAAGTACCTTATATTAGGGGATTTCCTAAAATGGTGGTACCCAACAACTATTGGTTTTCCTACTTAAAATGACCATTTTGGGGTGGAGATTGGGGGTACCACGATTTTAGGAAACAACCATATATAGGCTGTTTTGGGGGGTCGGGGATTCCCCTGACATGGCCGGCCATATCCATACTGCTTACATAGTATCCTACAGCTAAACACACCTCCTGAACCATAAGAGTTGAGCAAGACAGCATCCCTTTGTATTACGGTACATGTATATTATAGATAGCACATATATTTATGTATATACATTGATGGCATCTGAAGTTATGTATACATATACCATATATATATATATGTACAAGTAGATCTCTATAGCTAGTAGCTAGACTTTTTGTCGGAAATCGAAGCTAGAATCAAATTCGTCCAGACATGACTTGCAGAAGAAACGAGGAACTGATGTGTGAATGAAACTGTTGCATGAAGGCTTCAGAACGCAGATATCTAGAAAATAAAAGATATTTATCTCGAGCAGATATCAATGGACAATGATTTTAAGTTTTTTTGTCAAATGAACACAGACATATGGAAAACAAAAGAGCTCAGTTCTTCTAGTTCTTGTTTTTTTGTTTGTATTTCATGCCAATGTTCTACCCAGTCATCACAGTGATATAATAATTGGCTTGATCTTGGAGGTGGTTCAGGTGCTGCACCCATGGGGCAAAACAAGCGTCGTCGCATCGATGGCAACATTGATAGTGCCAGCAGGTCTGTGGCAGAAGGGCTTACAGAGCTTGAAGTGCTAAGCATGAGTGGAGACTGCATTTTGACATTGAATGTGTCAGACTCCATGCTGGGTCGTGATTTGTGGAAGTTGATTTTGGACAAAATTCCTTCCAAGCCGGGCCTTCAGTTGGCTGTGTCCCATACTTCAAGGCTTGCGCTGAATGAAAGCCTGAAACAGCAAGGACTTGGGGGTGAACGTGCGCAGGTTTCGGCTACCTACATGCCAGTCAATTTGCTCTCTGCCTTGCGTTTTGCCCACGGAGACAGCGTTGAGGATGAAGAGTTCTCATTGAATGGGATTATAGAAGTGGTGGGGGTTAGTCAGGAAATGCCTGCCTTGCTGCACAATTTGCCCAAGAGCCTTCAGGCCTTGACATTTGCGCCTGGTTTCAATCAAGGACTTCAAGAGGTCAGATTGCCAGCAGGCCTTCAAAGATTGACTTTGGGATATCGCTTCGATCAGAGCCTGGACGATGTGACATGGCCAGCAGGCCTTCAAAGTTTGACTTTTGGTGAGAATTTCAATCAGAGCCTGGACGATGTGACATGGCCAGCAGGTCTTCAAAGTTTGACTTTTGGTGAGAATTTCAATCAGAGCCTGGATAATGTGACATGGCCAGCAGGCCTTCAAAGCCTAACTTTTGGAAGATATTTCAATCGTCAAAGTCTGACTTTTGCAAAAGATTTCAACCAGAGCCTGGACAACGTGACATGGCCAGCAGGCCTTCAAAGTTTGACTTTTGGTGCATATTTCAATCAGAGCCTGGACAACGTGACATGGCCAGCAGGCCTTCAAAGTTTGACTTTTGGGTATTTTTTCAATCAGAGCCTGGACAAAGTGACATTTCCAGCAGGCCTTCAAACCCTAACTTTTGAAGGAACTTTCAATCAGAGCCTGGACAATGTGACATGGCCAGCAGGCCTTCAAAGTTTGACTTTCCACAGTATAGCCGGTAGAAGATTGGCAGAGTCCGGTGTCGCGTTGCCGAGCTCGCTTCGCACCTTGGTAACAGAAGAGATGCGTTTGACCTGTTGAGTGAAAGAACGCCCAGGCCACGCTGTGTGGTCATGTGAGCCATGAAAAAAAAATCCTGGGTTGTTTAGGTTGTATAGGGGATAATACTACCCATTGTAAGGACAGACCTACTAAACAACCAGAACCCAATGGAGAGTAGGAGGTTTTTTTTTCGTGGCAAAAATGGTAACCACTTGGCGGACCTTGTGGGGGTAGTCCCTTACAACCTTAACCCCTGAAGGGCTTGATTTATTTAAACAACGTAAATCCCCCAACAAAGAAAGTGCTCCATATATACCTGCTCCCATATATATACAATACTATTTTATATAGTTGTTACCAACATCTAACCCCTAAGATTCAGTGTTTTAATATCCACAGGATATCCTCCAAAGGCAGCCATTAAAGGGGGATCCGATCCGCTGGAAGAAAATGGATCCACCAAACTTTTTCGGTGGATCGGCACCTGACATTTTCAACGTAAGTCGTGGGGATCCCCCCGGAGAAAACGATTTCTTTTTTTTTTTTGGTGAAAATCAATGGTTGGTTCAGATGTACCCTCCCTGGCACCTGAAAATGGATGGTTGAAAGACTACTTTCCTTCTGGGAAGGCCTATTTTCAGGTGCTATGTTAGTTTCAGGGAGAATATTTCCTATTGAAATACTGTAGTCCTTTTTTAGGCAACTAAGTGTTAGTTTTCGGGGGTGTGGTGTAGTGTTTGGACGATTTTTCGTCATCTTGTGGGGGACATGTGGTCGGTAGTTTTTTTTTTGCGACAAGCATCAAGTAACCATGCTTCAAAGAGTCAACCACAACCAATGATTCATTGGTTGTGAAGGTTGTTGGCCTACTATAGATAATAGGCAACCCCTTATGCAAGGGATTCTCCTTTGCAAAAAAGAAAGAGCTTTTTTTGTATCACCAATGAAGAATTGGTTGATTCGCGGACCAACATTAAAAAAAACCGAATTCACCATGGGTCTGGGCAAATTATAACGACCAAACCGCCGAGCTCACCTTTAAATGTAAGGGAATCCCACCCCAAATCCCCTTGAATTCAGGTTTTTCGACCTATACGAATTTTCCCAGATGTAACGATCACGAGGATTCCGTTAAAAACATGGCCACTCCCTGATGGTTGGATGGTTGGAAGGCAAGCCTTTCCGGTTTTTGGAGGTTGGACTCTGCGAGGTACTTCCTGTTTCGAACTTCACAGCGATGTTTCAAGGGGTTGGGAGGGGATCTCCTTCAGCTAAGCGGCTAAGCCGCTTAGACTTTTTTTGGGGATTACATGTTTGGTAGGAAAAATAAGGTGGGCGCGAGCCGCAAACAGATCGTTAGAAATGGAGTTATGAAAATAACCCCTATGAATGACCGAACATAAAGGGGTAACTGGGGTGACCTTTCACCCCTATAAATTGGGGTTTAAAAACTGAAATGTGTTTCGGGAAGGGATACGTTGGTTCACAGGAGGGTATAGGTATGTGTAGGTATACCCCGTCAGTCCAAGACCATTAAAAACAAAAATATCCATGGAATTGTTGACTGTAAATATCCCTACTAAAAGAAATGGTCTTTTCGGAAAAACCGTTTATTTAATGGCCGGCTTGGACTCCCACTTGGAGGATCATCCCAGTTAGTAAGTGGTTAGGATCACCCCTATTTATAAGCCATGAAAAGGTCATTTGGAAGGGGTCCCATAAGCTCAGTTAGGGGACGAAAACGATCACCATGGTTCTTAACCACTTACGTCCGTCCTGGGATGATCCTCCAAGCAGGGTATTTTCCAGGCGTTGGATGAGTGCCATTTTTTTTTGGACCTCAAAAGTCCTTAGGTCCTTGCGACGTGGCACCTTGGTACAAACCTATGATGAGATGGATTGGGAGAAGGCGAACGGATTGGACTCGTGTGGTCAATTTGTACCAGGAGTTGTTGTTGTTGTTGTTGTTGTTGTTGTTGTTGTTGTTCTTGTTGTTGTTGTTGTTCTTGTTGTTGTTTTTGTTGTTCTTGTTGTTGTTGTTGTTTTGTTGTTCTTGTTGTTGTTTTTGTTGTTCTTGTTGTTGTTNNTTGTTGTTTGTTTTTCGTTGTTGTTGTTGTTGTTCTTTGTTGTTGTTCGTTGTTTGTTGTTGTTGTTGTTGTTGTTGTTGTTGTTGTTGTTGTTGTTGTTGTTATTATTGTTCTTGTTGTTGTTGTTGTTGTTCTTGTTCTTGTTCTTGTTGTTGTTGTTGTTGTTGTTGTTGTTGTCGTTGTTGTCGTCGTTGTCGTCGTTGTCGTTTTCGCAAAAGTGAGTTACAGTTAAAGGGTCTTGAACGAGCCATGATTTTGTTGTCTCACCCAACGAGTTCTTTTTTGTCTCGAATGTGCCAGGCCTATGTCCCGTCAAAGTGGGGAATCCCAAACAAATGGAGCTGTGATGAGAACTCACCAAGCACTGCTTGGTTGAGGGGAAGTGAAAAAAAAACTAGTCTACTGTCAGTTGATGGGTCAGAAATTAGGTAAACTCACCGGTTGAGGTTGGTAGTTCATCCCATCATTTACAGTTTTTTTTTTAAATCCCAGGTGGTTTTCTCGCCGGATTGCGGAAGCATCAACAGTATGTTGTAATCTTCGTTGGGGATTCCTCCCAAACCCTTCAAAGGGATCTCCCTTTGAAATGGTCAGAAAAACGCCGAATCAAAATACAAAAGAGGACGGTTCTCCCCCCCAGAAGTTCAACGGCTCGCCCCGAAAGAAAAAAACTGGGACTGGAAGACGATCCAGCTTCCTTTTGGGTGGGGGGTTTCGGCCTATTTTTTAAGGGGCGAGCTGTGAAACTTCGGGGGAGGGTAAGGATCCGATTTTTTTTGAGCAACCAAGAGTTCATGACATGCGTCATGCTTCCGTTTCCGTGCTAGGAACCACACATTTTGTTGGGTTGAACTTGACTTGGTGATGCTGGTCTGGATGAAACAAATCCCCCTATACAACTCAAAGATAACCAGGGATTTGTGGCTCAATTCGAATGATACCTATACTATTGTCCATGGTCCATGAGACTGAGTACTGTCCCCCGACAAAAAAGTCCGCAAAAAAGATCAAAAGGTTTGTTGAGGAATTGTCTTTATAGGACAAACAGGGTGGTTCAATCAATTCTTTAAGAAGGTCTTAAACTTATTCTAGACATTCCAATTTCGACTACCAATTTTTTTAGGTAAATCTATCTCCTTTATTAAAACCCATTTGCTTTACAAAGACTTCAAACCAAAAAAGCTCAGAAAAATCCATGATGACTTCCGTTACCGTTAGTTTTGGGGTGTTGAGGGCTCACCGAATCCACAGTGTCATCCCCGATCCCTTGGAGGTCACGATCACAACAACTTACCCCTTTCCAAAAGCGTCACGGATTTTTTTTTCACCATCCCATTAAAAAGGTCACCAGCATTTTTCATCACCTGCAGCAAGCAATTTTGTGTTGATTTTTTTTTCAATTCGAAATTCAACTGAGGGGGTCCCCCCTTCTTTGAAAAACATGGCCTTCTTCGTGTCATTTCCTCTATTTTTTTTCGTACTTGAAGAAACTCCCTCCAGTTGGGTCCTGGATGTGTGAAATTTGGTGCACAAAAACCCGAGGAACGGCGACGCCGACGCCCCAGAAACCCACGCGCCCGAAACCAACGCGGTGCCGAAGGCCGCCGTGGCCGCGCGGACTCTGCCGGCGAAGCCGGCGGCGGTGCTGGCGGAGGCGGAACCGAGAAGTTGGGCCGATATTTTTGGAGGTGTATTGTGGTGATATTTTTTGGGGGGAAAAAATGAATGGTGTAAATTTTTGTCCTCTAAATTCCTGAATTTTTTTTGGCAATTTTGGGCTGGGATTATATAGATTCTACCAATTTGGGGTGACCAACTGGCGGTTTGGTTGCAAAAATTTGCCCAGAATGACACCCCATGACTCGGCATGGCGGAACTTTCGTGCGTTTGCACCCGAAACCTCCCAAAATCGTGGCTCAGTCAAAAATGGGTGTATATACCCTCCCAAAGTTTGAGATGGAACCTGAAAATAAGCCCCTGGAATAGTTTCCTTTTGGAAACCATCATTTTTAAGTTTCATCTTAATTTTCGAGGGTGTCTCTAACATAGTAGTTTTCTCCTTTCAAATATTCCGCCGTTTTCTACTCAAGCACTGAACTATGGAAGAAAGAATACCTACCATGTTTTTTTTTTAAAGAGGGAACCAAAAAAAACTGACACTTCAAAAGCATGCACAGTTTTCTAGTTTTCGGCGGAGTACCTGAAAACAAAACAAGCTGAAAATCACCAGAAAATGGAGGAAAGCTCTCCACGGTTGAAGATCCGAGGGATCGAATTTAAACATCGCTGTAATGTGAGGGATTTTTTGCCGCGTCAAATTCATCGTTGTTGTTGTTGTTGTTGTTGTTGTTGTTGTTGTTGTTGTTGTTGTTGTTGTTGTTGTTGTTGTTGTTGTCGTGATTGTCGCTGCTTGTTTGTTTGTTTGTTTGTTGGTTGGTTGGTTTGTTTGTTTGTTGGTTGGTTGGTTGGTTGGTTTGTTTGTTGGTTTTGTTTTGTTTTGTTTTTGTTTCGTTTTCTTTTCTTTTGTTTTGTTGTTCACACTTCCGATATCCAAAGTTGGAAAAAATCCAGCTGGTTCAACTGGGTTTGTTATCAAGATTTCTACAAGGTGGGCCCCCTACCAGTTATAACTGGGTTTATGACTCCTATAACTAGGGCCATTTATAGGGCCATTTATAGGGGTTATAACTCCATTTATAATTGCTAGGGGCCCACCTTGTATGACTCCTTCTTGAATTCTTATACTTGAACTGTGGTGGCTCCCTGCCACCAAGGGGTGGGTTTTTAAGAAACACAAATTTGGAAGTCGTTTTTGCCACCCATTCAAAAGGATGGTGGTTCCAAAATTGGAGGATGATTAAAACCCCTTAAGATACACCCAAAAGAAGATTAACGGCGGGTTCACCTACAGCCATCACCCATGAAAAGAAAGGAAAATGATCATCTGAACAAACCTCCAGAAAAAATTATGTGTCCAGCCGTTAATCTTCCGGGGGTGTAAAGATGGTGATTGGACTTCCAGGTGATTTGATGGCATTTTTCTTGGGGGTTTGATTCTGTGGAAGATGCGAGCAAAGCGGAAGTTCCCAGGATGCCATGGATGCTCGTGATCCCACCCAGGATGATGATGGAAACATGGGAACCCATGATTTCCCGGGGTTCCCCAAGCAAGAACCTATACAAGGTGGACCCCCTACTAGTTTTAAATGGAAGTAAATCCCCTGTAAATGGGTCCCCTGAAAACGTAGGCAAGTGGGGTTATATGCACCTCATAAGTCCATAAGTGGAGTTTAAAATCCCACGATGAAAGGAAACCCTGAGAGATGCTCGCCTTTCTCGCATCCGGAAAACTTTCATCTTTTTTGAACCCACCTGGCTTTATTGTTGTAATAAGTACACCCCCAAAATTGAACATAGCCCCTGAAAAATGGTGGTTGGAAGACAAGCCTTTCCTTTTGGAAAGGCCTGTTTTTAGGGGCGAACTGTTAAATTTCCGGGGTGTAATCAGATTTCCCACTTTTTGTTCTTTGGGGGCCGGAAGGGTGGAACTGGAGCCGCGTCGCCAGACACAGGTCACGGCGCCGTTGCCTTCAGAGCCTGTGGCAAACCTGGTGGGTCAAGGTTCGGGGGAATCCCCGGTCGGGAAGTGTCGGGTTGGATAGGTGAGTTCACCACCGTGGCGGAAGGGGGATGACAAATAGAGGGGGTAACACGTGGTGCTTGTCGATGTTGTTGTTGTTGTTGTTGTTGTTGTTGGCTTGACTTGTCCTTTGCCGCTTTACTTTCAAAGAATGAAGGGGTGCAACTGATGACTCATCATCAAAGTCAGACACAATCTCCTGGAAAGTGCAGAACTATCCGATATCCCAGGAGCTTTACCAGCTGGGATCCCTTCATGGCAGTGACAATAATGAGCCAGATGACTTTAACTTTGGATATGATACAACAACAGCAACAACAACAAGAACAGCAACAACAACAACAACAACAACAACAACAACAACAACAACAACAACAACAACAACAACAACAACAACAACAACAACAACAAGTACTTTGTTTTTGGGGATATTTGGCAGGAAACGGTACGGTATTCTAAGGTCTTCCAGCTTAGTCTCACATGCCATGCGGGGGCAAAACAAGCGTCGTCGCATTGATGGCAACATTGATAGTGCCAGCAGGTCTGTGGGAGAAGGGCTTACAGAGCTTGAAGTGCTGAGCATGAGTGGAGAATGCATGTTGACATTGAATGTGTCAGACTCCATGCTCGGTCGTGATTTGTGGAAGTTGATTTTGGACAAAATTCCTTCCAAGCCGGGCCTTCAGTTGGTTGTGTCCCATACTGCAAGGCTCGCGCTGAATGAAAGTCTGAAACAACAAGGACTTGGGGGTGAACGTGCACAGGTGTCGGCTACCTACTTGCCCATCAATTTGCGTAATGCCCTTCGTTTTGCCCACGGACACAGTGTTGAGGATGAAGAGTTCTCATTGAATGGGATTATAGAAGTGGCGGGGGTTGATGATGAAACACCTGCCTTCCTGCACAATTTACCCGAGAGCCTTCGCACCTTGACATTTGCACCTTGTTTCGATGAGGGACTTCGTCGTGTGATTTGGCCAGCAGGCCTGCAAAGTTTGACTTTTGGTAAAGATTTCGATCAGAGCCTGGACAATGTGACATGGCCAGCAGGCCTTCAAAGCTTGACTCTTGGTGAGAACTTCAATCGGAGACTGGACAACGTGAAATGGCCAGCAGGCCTTCAAAGTTTGATTTTAGGAGCAGGTTTCAATCACAGCCTGGACAACGTGACATGGCCACCAGGCCTTCAAATTTTGACTTTTGGAGGATACTTTGATCAGAGCCTGGACAATGTGACATGGCCATCAGGCCTGCAAAGTGTCTGTTTTGGTTGGAGCTTCAATCAGAGCCTGGACAATGTGCTATGGCCAGGAGGCCTTCAAAGATTGACTTTTGGAGACGGTTTCAATCAGAGCCTGGACAATGTGACATGGCCAGGAGGCCTGCAAAGTGTGACTTTTGGTTGGCGCTTCAATAAAAGCTTGGACAATGTAACATGGCCAGCAGGCCTGCAAAGTGTGACTTTTGGTTCAAGCTTCAATCAGAGCCTGGACAGTGTGATTTGGCCAGCAGGCCTTCAAAANTGAACAAAGTGTTGTGGCCAGCAGGCCTGCAAAGTTTGACTTTTGGAACAAATTTCAATCGGAGGTTGGACAATGTGACATGGCCAGAAGGCCTTCAAATCTTGACTTTCGGCGCTTGTTTCAATCAGAGTCTGGACAAGGTGACATGGCCAGCAAGCCTTCAAAGTGTTGCTTTTGGAGACTGGTTCAATCAGAGCCTGGAGAATGTGACATGGCCAGGAGGCCTTCGAAGTTTGACTTTTGATGAGGATTTCGATCAAAGGCTGGACAATGTGACATGGCCAGGAGGCCTTCAAAGCTTGACGTTTGGTGATAATTTCGATCAGAGCCTGGACAATGTGACATGGCCAGTAAGCCTTCAAAGCTTGACGTTTGGTGATAATTTCGATCAGAGCCTTGACAATGTGACATGGCCAGTAAGCCTTCAAAGCTTGACTTTGGTCAAATTTTCTGCAGAAAACGTGAACATGGCATGGCCAGAAGGCCCTCAGAGTTTGTCCGTCCACAAGATGATGGAGTTTCTCTGCGACTCAGAAGACTCGTTTCCCCGGGCACTACGTAAATTGGTTCTTGGCGATTTTACTTTGGTGTGTTAAAAAAAAACACCGTATGCTGAAGGACCGTCAGGAAGAGTTTTTTTTCTGCAAGCTGTGTTTCGTGGTCGAAGCCCAATAGAACTGGATTTTTCACAGAGTACGACGAAACAAACTGCTTGGTAGACTTTTTTGCCAATCTAAAGTAAACTCTGAACATCTACATCCCCAAAATCATGAAGAACTTTATTTATGAAAAAACCTTTTGATCATTTGTTGTTGTTTGTTGGTTGTACTAGCAGAACATCCCAGTAAGATTTACACAAAGTCATTATATACCCCGCTGAATTTTCTATCCTAAAAATCCTGAAGCACTATATTGATATCACTCTCCAGGGAACAATCACATATATATCCCGCCAAAGTGGAGATTTGTAAAATCATCATCTGCAAAAGTGTCAAAGAAAAGGTGATGTGTTGGGGGTATATCCCCCATCCCAACGATGCCAGTGAAAGAATCGAATCTCTTCATTTTTTTATGTTTTGGGCCCCCGAAAGAAACTAAACCTTCACGAAAAAACTCCACAGGACTTCGTGGTCGCCGGGGATACCCCGAAACCCAGCAAGTGATGTCTACTGTAAGTTTCTTCAGGAGGGTATATAAATCGAATGATCCCTATAGGCCTATAGGGATCCACCTTGGGATGCCCCCCCATCCCGATGTGCTGCTTGGAAACCCTGGGGGTTTCTAGGATCATCCCCAGGTGATCGAAACGTTTCGTCTCCTAAATGACCTGGGGTCAAATGGCCGAACTCCAAAAGTGGGATGGATCCTCCTTTTGTACCCATAGAAACCCAAGAAACCCCAGCGGTTCCCCCAAAAACCCCCAGGTGGCGCACCTCCAGCGACAGCTGCCCCCGTCGCCGCGGCACCTCCGGTACCTTTACCGGTCACGCACCACGTCGCCGCGGCACCGCTCCAGCGGTACGTGGCTGCGCCGGTGCAGGTGGGATCAGGGAGGGGGGTTTGGGATCCGTGAAAACCTTGGAACTACTTGGAGGATGGGCTCCCAGGACGGACGCAAGTGGCAAATACCTTATGGTGAGTTAGTAAGTCCCCAATTTTTTGGGGTTGGGGTTGTGGGACCCCCTTCCAAAATGGCCGTTTCATGACTTCTAAATGGGGGGATACGACCCGTGGGAAAAAATCCCTCCAGTCGTAGGCATTTCCCCAATTCAACGGGGGATTCAAGGGGGGGAAAGTGATCAGTTGACCTTGGAGAATTATTTCCAAAAAAAACACCTAGAACCTAAATGACCTCTATTTTTGAAGGTCAACCCCCCTAAAACCAAGGCCTAAACTCCAATCAAAACAAGGGTCATTTGGGTTCTAGGTCCGGTATATATATGTAAATCTACGTAGGTGGAAACTCCATTAAAAAAAAATCCGCCCCCGAAAATTCTGGGGGTGACTCATGATCCAATTTGACGACTGCGCATATTTTTCATATGGGTGGTGAAAAAACACCACCTGGTTGGTTTTTTGTTGTTTCTTTTTTAGAAGATGAAAAACTAGCCAGTTCTTTTAGGGATTATAAAAAGCCAATATAGGGTCCCTATCAAACAACCCGTATTTCATGGAATGTATTGAGGGTTTTGATCACTGCTCGTATTTGAGTCCGCGGGGCTCCACAAAATAAACTGATTATAAGAATGACGCCATAGTTGAAAATCGATCCGGCACTGAAGTTGAGTTTTGAATGGTATTAGATGATTATTGATATCTAGAATTATGTATAAAAAGATAGAAGATGTATACTGTTACCTAAGATTATCATACAATGTATTTAAAGATGCACATATATATATATATATATATATATACC
>DF244536.1:1825-25919 GCA_000507305.1 Breviolum minutum Mf 1.05b.01 | reverse complement strand
CCCGCCCGCCCGCCCGCCCGGTTGCCCGCTCGTTATGAACGCGCGCAGAAATACCACGACGCGTCCAGAAATAGCAAGACGCGTCCAGAAATACCATCGCCTCCAGTGGCCCCATAGCGAAGAAATAGTCCCTTATTTCTGCTCAGGTCCCTTATTTCTGGGCAGGTTTGTTCCCATGTGGGATGTATAAAAAACCCTGTAAATAATGGGGATAAACTACCAACCTCAACTGGTTAGCCGATTTCTTCTACCAACAGGATTACCCAATGAACAAGTAATAAGGGGATTACAAGGCGCCATCATAAGGAATAAGGACCATGACATGAATCAGTTGTGTATTTTATGCTACAGGTCACAAACGGTGGGTTTTGTTGCCGCTCATTTGACAAATATCTTTGTTTCCACTTTTTCCAACCCTTTTTTGCTGGCTAAAACTAATGATCGATGGCTTTTCGGGAATATTTGTGGATCGGGTTTTTGGTGACTCCTCCAGGTAACACAGAGGTTTTTTTTAAAGGAACAAACTGATGATGAAACTGTTGATGGAAGAAATCCCAAAAAACCACCTGACATGTATGAAACCATGTAAATATTGGGATATTTACCATATCAACTGGTGAGTTTACCGGATTTCTGAACCATCAACAGAATCATGGGAGCCTCAAAAAAAAACCGCAATGCCAACCCCCCCCCAAGAAAATAAGGCCTTATTAAAGGACTATTAACCATTGTGGTTTCCCTTAATTAAGGCCAGCTTTTTTAGGGCCGGCTATTTCTTCTGGGGAGGGGAGGTAAACGTGGCATTTGGGGGGTTAGATGGTTAGATTCCCATCGACAGAAAGGTCATCGTCAAGTTGGGCTCCCCCCAGGCTGCTTGGTTCTTATATGATGAAATGGTAACCCAGTTACTAAGGGGATCCAAGGGCTGCCCCCAACAACCAACCCCTATGAATTGCCGAAAATAGATGGGTAAACCAAGGTTAGTTATATATAACCCCTATAAATGGAGTTATGTCACCCTACTTATAACTGGTTTTTGGGCCCAGCTTGTATATCTAGGACGTTTACCAACTAGAATTCCATGGTTTCATGTCACAAACGGTGGGGTTTTGTCTCCACATTTTTTGTTAGAAGGTGTGTTTATAAAGAAAGGCCCCTTTTTTCTCTTCAATTCCTTATTTTCATGGTATGTTTTTTTTGACAATTCTGAGTGTTATTTCCATTTCCAATGTGTTTTTCGCTTCCTTCAAAAACCAACCAAGATCAGCACTCAGTACTCACCCATTTTCACTGGCACCTTGTCCTGGTTGCCAGGATTGGTTCTGTTGCAAGAAGTTCATGGCAAGAACCAGCGCCTTGGATCTGCTGCAAAGTGGGCCTCCCTCCAAAAAAACCCCAGTTATAACGGACCAAAAAACCCCGCCGAGTACAGTAGTCACCCCCCAAAAAAAGGTAGGTGAGTTTCGTAAGGGAATGTTTGGGCCCCAAAATGGCCGAAACATTCAGGTGAAGGATTTTATACTAAACTGCCGAGATAAGGTGAAATTAATAAACTCCGAACTAAAAAAAGGGGTGAAACAACACCACTTATCCGAGTTACCGGCCATTTATTTTCGGCCATTTATAAGGGGCCCCATGTATAACGACCTTTTGAACCCCTGAAGGTTGCAGAGAATATACGGCAGGATGTCGTCGCGTTGGAAGTGCTGGGAGATCAAAGAGTCAGTAGATATGTGGGTTTTATTCACCCCAATATACCCCCAATCTATAACTAGGTGGTGACAACTCAAATATGTTTTATTTTCACCCCGGATCCCTGGGGAAGATTTCCAATTTGACTTGCGCATATTTTTCAAAGGGGTTGGTTCAACCACCAACCCGATAAGTAGCTTATAACTAAGCCATTGATCCTATATAACCATTGATCCATCCGATCCACTTGATCACCTCGAAGGGCTTGAAGGGCTGATGCTGATGGATGGATGGATTTTCTCCACCTGGTTTTTTTGTGATGTTTGGGGAACCATGAACCTTGCAAACCATGGGCTTATGGGGTTATCTCCTTTGATTCATGCTATCATCTTCCAAGAGAAGAGGAAGCAGTTCTTTGTTGTCTGTTGATGACAATGTTGCGAGGGAAACAATAGGAGCTTATGTGGATGAAACAGTGACGACTCCCAGCACGTTTGTCATTTCTGTTTCCTGACCCCTACTTGGATGATCATCCCTGTTAGCAAGTGGTTAGTAAGCCCCACTTGTAAGCCATTTAGGCCATTTGGAAGAGAAGCAACCCGTTCCTGAGGAGACTTGCACATTTGCAATTTTTATTTCCTGACTCCTTGTTGATTTTTTTCTAACAACAAAGTAATTGATGACCCCTGGTAATTCTTACATTCATGACCCCCTGTTTTTTTTTTCAAAAGGGATTCCACGACGTCAAAATACCGTGAAAGTGTGAAACGGGATGTTGTGGGAGGCAAAATATATCGGAACTGTGCCATCTACTTGGGGAAGATCATCCCATTTAGTAAGTAGCAACTATGGTGATTGTAAGTCCCCTGACTGGGGTGATCGGGTGATCCTCCAAGCAATGGCTCACTGCTCATTGCAAAATTCAGCAAATAACCAAAGGTGAACTGCTTGGGGGATCATCCCAGGACTTGGATACGTGGTTAATAACCATGGGCAGTTTTTGTCCCCTAAGCATCGGGCAATGTTCCCCTTCCAAATGGCCTTTTTATGGCTTCTAAATGGGGGGTGATCCTAACACAAAGTGGGATGATCCTCCAAGTACACCCTTGAGATAAAAAATGGGGGTTCAACTTACTAACCATTTCGCAAGAAGTTGGTAAATCATGAATAATGGGTTGTAACCCCAATATACACCATTTATAGTAGATTATAACTAATTCATAACCCACTCATCCTAACCTTTGATCTTAACCTTCCAACGAAGGGACATCCAAGTACCAAGGGGAACCCCGCCGCCCCGAGGTCACACGTCGAGGCTTTGGTTCCTGTGGTCTTAGACAGCATTCACGAGGCGGCGATTCACCCAAATTCACCCGAAAAAAACACGGAAAGGTCACTTCGTGGTGAGCATGTGAACAAAAAAAACGCCAACAAACTTTTCTGGTTGTTTTTTGAAAGGAAAATAAGGGCAGGTCAATTTACTTATCATACTTAGAGGTTCAGGATACTTAGTAACTGGTTATATGTAGGTTTATAACCCTAGTTAGGGGACATATAACCCACTGATAGAGGTTATAACCCTGGTTACTATCCACATATCCTAAGTATCCTGAACCTCTAAGTACCCTTAAATTTCCTTTGTAGTTTTGTTTTTCTCGAATCGATCCAGAACTCTGTTTTGTTTTTTCGCAGTTTACAGCCCTTTGAAAAAAGGGTTTCGTGACCTGAAAGTTGGGGTGAACGAAAAAAAAATCACACCATTTTTTTTTTGCCTTGAAATTTCTTTTAAATTATATAATAACCCCCTTGGCAAACCAACATATTCATGGAATAACTGACATCCCCAGTTTCAAGTTGGGAAGATACATCTTCCTTCCGGGTTCATTTTCCAGCCAGCTATGATGGGTTGGCCCTGGGGCAGGAAGGACCCGGAAAGGTGCGGAACCGCAGAAAAATCTTCCACCCAACAAAGTCAGGCCGAAAAAGGCCCACGACAGCCGGCATGCTGACTCAAAATTGAAAGAGACGTTTCTGGTTGAAGCCACCTTGAAGGGGTGCAGGACTTCTCTCTTGAATCTGGACGCCTTTGCTCTTGTGTCCAACGAGATTAGCAATAGCCTGCAAACTCCTTGGAGTGATCCATGCTCGGGCATCAACTACATGAGCCGCGGCAAGTTGAACACCTTCAGCCAGGCGGAACCTGACTCAGTCGTTACAGGTCTTGGCCGTGTGTCCCTGAGCTCCTACAAGGTGCTATAAACTGCGAAACCTCAAGTGGTGAGTTTGCATGATTTCTGAAGCATCAACAGCTACCATCCCTGAAGCTATGAACCATTGGAGTCCATGAACTTTCCTTTTTGGGGGGCAAAAGGCCTAGTTTCAGTGGCCATATCCTCCCTGAAACTAACGGTTCGCTGGCACCTGCGAATTGATGGGACTGGAAGACGACTTACTTTGTTTTTGGGTCCCACCATCTGGAGGTTTCCAAAACTAGGGGTACCCCCAATCTCCACCCCAAAATGATCATTTTTAGTAGGAACACCCATGGGTTTGTTGGGGAAACCCATCATTTTAAGGAAACCACCATCTTTTTCAGCTGCGTTTGCTGTTCGTTTCAGAGAGTGTAGGAGTCTGTTGGAAAATTCCCGGCTGCTTCGCCTCGAATCAATCACCAGAAGATTGAAAATTCCAGAACTTCCATCATTTATCGAAAAAAAAAACATTTTGGGATGTAAATTTTCCATAAACCCAGGATGTAAATTAAGACCTTGTTGTTAACCTGGATGTTATGAAAACCTTTGGGATGTAATTTTCAACCCAGGATGTACTGAATCTAGGATGTACAACAAAGACCGGCCCGCGCCTTCCCGTTTTTCTTTCGGCCAACTCAGCGGTGTTTCCTGCACGAAAACAGGTTTGTGATTTTCCGCCATATTCAACAAAAATCTTTGACATGTCGACGTGATGGAATGCATTTTGTCGAGTAAAACCCAGGATTCCAAAGTACGACTCATTCGGTCGTGGAAATTTCGCACGGATACCGAAAATTATGGTTTTGAAAAGGGTACTTACTTTCGCATGTAGTAAGTTGGAGTTTCTTAAATTGGAGGGGTGTACCGTAACCGGTTGATGATAACTTCACTGCAAGTAATGCAGACAGGGTCAAAAAAAATCTTCGTCGAACCTTAAGACATGAAAGATACGCGACCATTTGGTCCGACCTGATTCCAACCTTATCACACCCAAACTGAGTTGATTCTTGGCTTTGAATCATGTAACCTTGTTAAAAGTACTCATCCCAGCAGGAACCCTTACAATTGTGCCCCCCAATCATGGCTGGTTCACCTTGCGTTTGAACACGTCAAGGTGGTTTGGTTTGGATAAAAGTTTTGGTGATTCGCTGCAGGTCTTGCAGGTGGTAATGGTGAAGGTGAACGAAACCATGCACACGTTGCTCGGACAGAAGATACTGAGATGAAACCCAATGTTGGGCCGAATGAGGGGTGGCCCATGGTGGTCGCCTTGTAATGAATAAAGCATCCAGGAAAGAATTCATAGTGAAATCAAACATTTTTTTGGGTTTGAACAAGACAATTTCTGAAATTCCAACGCAACAAGCCACAAGTCTTTGTGGTAATCTGTGGCTAGTGATGAACATCTGTGAATTTTTCTGGAAAGTCTCGGTGCATTTCGTCCCACCTGTTAACTGCAAGTCGAACTGTGAAAAAAACAACATTTTTGTTTTTCACCGGTTGGTTCCTGGTTTCAAAGGGGATTATTTTTTTTTGGAATTTTTTGATAGCTGCTGTTACAAGATATAAGGATATTATATAGGGATACATGAAGATATGCTTTCAAACTGACGATTTCTAGGCACACGAAAATGGTATTTTGCTGCAGGAACAGCACCTTTGAGTTGAACAGTGCGGGTTTGAAACATCACCCGAAATCTACCCTGAAACTAACAGTTCACCCATGCCTGGAAAGAACCATAAAAATCGTGGATTTTTCATTGCTATGTTAGTTTACAGGAGTTTCAGCTTATTCCAAGTGACTCTAAATCCGAAGGGACCCAACTTGGGAACACAAGAAACACAATGTGAATTACTGCACGGTGTAGGGCACACAGTACCTATAAATAATTATTATCCCCCCAGGAACTAACACATCCCCCTTTAGAGGCACTTTTCAGTCGATGATTTTCCAACCTTTCCCCAAGTTTGGATATGTTACAGTATAGTTCGCAGGAGGGTAGGCCTTTTCCCCTTGAAAAAATGGATGTTTTTTTTTTTTTTCGCGAGTTGATTTTTTTCTTAAAAGGGGGCCATACATTTACAGGGCAAGATCTTCGTTTTCAGGGATTTCAGACGTGTGTGTTTTTTTCCGCCCAGGTTGTTAGAGAAGATTCGACCTGCTCTGGAACAGGTCTGGCGTGATGTTGTTGGTTTGGTTTGGGTCAGGTTGAAGGAATCTTGGGTCTGAGGGATCTTGCAGTTTTCAATTGGGAGCAATGGAACCAAAAAAGGGCCGTTGTGGTTGTTTTAGGGGATTTTGTTGGGGATGAAATGATTACTACCCAGTTAGGTGGGGATTATTTTCATAAACCATGAAGTAAGGATCACGTTTTTAAACAACCCGTATTTCATATGGAAAGTATCCGAGGGTTTGAATTGCGTGGCTCAATTCATTCGAGGTTCGTGGAGTTTTGATCCTCAAAACGGGGTGTCAATGCAATGCCCTTGAGAGGGCTCATAAATGGGTGATCCTAAGCACTTTACATCCAGTGGGATCACTTACAAGTCCTGGGATGATCCTCCAAGTGACTGTTACAGTGTTTAGTTGTGGCTTATTCACCATTGGTTTCCCTTAAGGCCGGCTGATCACTTACTAACTGAGATGAATCAATTGGGACTGTATATATATATATATATTTATAAATATATATATATCACTCACTGGAAAATCTAGCAACCTCTGGTAGGAATGTGGATATTATCATTCAACATGGGGATTAGCTACTGAGGTTGGTCATTGGATCCATCAGTTTGGTGATAAAGTCATCTCAGGCCGCGGCCGTGGATTGGGGGGGGGCGGATGGGATCGTGGCAGAGGTTTTTACCAAGGCTGTTGTTGAGAGATTGCATTTTTGTAGTGAAACAAAACCAGTGAAACAACTAGCAAGATGGTTGTCATACCCCGTTTGGTGTATAACTTTAACCACTAAAAAACCAGGTCCATTTGCTGAAAAAAGTTTACTCAAGCAAACCTTGGAACACAAAGCCTCTCGCCGCACGATGGTGAACTTTGTTTCAGTTTTCGTCCCCTAAGATGCAGATGATAACCTTACACCCCAGAAGTTCAACATGGTTCACCTGAAAATCAGCCCCTGGAAGTCCGGAGATTCCGGTGAAATCCATGATGGCTTCAGGTTCCAGCCCTTCAACTTTGTTTTTTATTTTGCATGGAGGACTCCATACCAAGTCATCATTTTTTTCGGCCAATTTGGTGTTTTGAAATCACCAAAACTGTCCGGTGTTTCAGTCGTGTTATTTTTTGTTGACGTCAGGATTTGTTTTTTTCAGAGGTGAGCATTATGCCCGAGAATAGCTTCCAACATATCCTGACGAAAAAATCCTCCAACCCCTTCGCAACTGAGCTCCAAGTCGTCAGACTTGGTCAGAGCTTGGTTGGTGGTGTAACTATGCTCCCTGAACAACGCAAACAGCAAAAACGTCTCTAAACATAGGCCGGCTACCTGTTGATGGTTCAGAAATCCGGCGTTTACCAGTTGAGGTTGGTATATAGTTTCTCTCATTATTTACCAGGGTTTTTATACATCCAAACGGTGGTTGTTTGGGATGTCTTCCATCAACAGTACGTGGGCCCTTTGAAGGACGTTTATCTAAAAACGACTGCAACCATTGATCTTCAGAGGCTTAAATATCATATTGCTGTTAGTTTCAATGAGAGGTCGTTTGCTGTCGGTGCTGGGATGTCACAAGTAGAAAAAGGTCAGTGGGGTAGAACCCCAACATACCCCATCTATAAGTAGGTTATCAGCCATTTACTATCCGTTGATCCTAACTTCCAACGGAACATCCAAGTGACCCTGCCAGGTTTACAAGACTTCAGTACTACCTTGGACAAAGCACAAAAAATCTTCGACCAGGCGATGTTCGTCGCTGGTTGGTTTTGCGTGATTGTTGTCATGTGGCCTCCATTTTTTTGACTGAAGGAAGTACGGAAACTGAGGGTACAAACTGTTTGCGATAATGGGTATATATCAAACTCACCCAAAACTTTTGTTTGTTTAAAGATGATGTTTTACTTTATACCATGGTAAATCACCATGAAAAAACCACCCTTTGGGAGAATATTTTTTCTTTTTCCAGGCATCGAACAAAGAAAAAAACAAGCGAAAGGAACAGCAAAGGTGGTAGTTGGGAGATGAGTTTTTTTTCGTTGATGTTGTGAAACGGCCCTGAAGCATCCCAACAATTTCCAATTTTTTGGCTAGTGAAAGGTCTAGAAAATCCAAGATTTGGAGAAACTCATTTTTCAAGTGAAAGGTCAAAAAAAAACAGTGTGGCCGTTGATGCTTTCACAGGCAAGAAAAACAAACAGTTTTCAACAAGGGGACCCCTTTAGGAAACTATGCTCAACATCGACTCGCAAACCAACGAATGCCATTGGCAATGAGAAAAGATTAGGATGGTTTTCTTTAACAGGGATTTCTGTTGAATAGATTGTGAAACCCTCGGTGGAGTCTAAAATGTAAGGGTTGGCTACTGGGTCTCAAAGGGCCATGGATGCTTTCACAATTTTCCGTGTAGGTCATGGCGCAACTAAATGGTGCTGGCAACAACACCGTGACTCGACATCGGGCAGCTACCACGATACAAAACTCCTGTTGAATTTGGATAAAAATCTGGTGAAGAACTGCAATTACTCAGGGGATATTTGATCATCTCTAACAGAAAAGTAAGTACCCTCTCTGGGAAAAATCATCACACATCCCGATCTCCCAAAGCTACTTTTGAGTCGGGATTGTTTGCCTTTTCCCTTTTGGTGAGATATGGACATCCGGGTTTCCAAAAGGAAGTACTGTACTGAAAAATCCAATTTGGGTTTGTAATAAGCCAATATGGGGGTTTCCTTAAATGGTGGTACCCCCAAAACACCCCAAAATGATCATTTTTAGGTAGGAAAACCCCATGGGTTTGTTGGGGAAACCCAGCATTTTAGGAAACCTCCATATAAGGATCCCGGAACCTGAACTTGGCTTTGGACCGGTTGCCAGTTGCTCCACTGCTCAACTGGAGTTTGGAAGTTTTTGGGGGCCCCGCCTTCCGTAGTTTAAACAATTGGGATTTTGCAGCCGGAAATCAACGGTGGATCTCTTCCTCCCCGAGAGTCCCGAAAAACATGACGATGGCTGGAACATGGGGGATTTTCCAGCGATCGTCATTCACATTGCCAGTTGAAGTAAACAAATTCAATCCGAAGATCGGAAGATCTTTGGAACCATAGGATGTCAAGTTACTAAAGGAGGTGATGGTTTTACTGAAATTCTGAAAGAAAAAAAACACTACAAATAGTAAGCATCCCTGGCAAGAAATGGGTGTTTCCGAAAATAGTGGTACCCCCAAATCATCCAATTTAATAGGGTTTTCCATTGTAAACCATCCATTTTGGGGTACCCCTATTTTTGGAAACACCCAAATTTGCTGGGTGGGTTTTTCTTGATGAATTCAATATGAAAGTTTCCATCCAGCCAAAGAAGGGTTTCTGGGTATTTGGATCAATGCAATTTAGGACCATTTTCTTGCCAGGAACCTTTACGACCCTTTTTTTAAAAGAAAAACAACCTCTTTTTGGAAGGAAAATCAAAGGTGCATTTCGTGATTTCCTTTCAGAAAAGTTTTTTTTTTGAAACCTCACTCTTTTTTTTTCCAGGAAACCACGGGGTTTTGTAGAATCGTAGAAGGGGGGGGGAAGAAAAAACAAGTTGCGTTAAATGAAATAGCAATTTTAGAGATTTTTGAAGAGATGGTGACTGCTGGAAGATGAACCAACCGGGTGGTGAACCCAACCCTTCCCAGTGGCGTCCAATGAGCCTGTTCTCACAATGGATCTGGGGCCACTTGGATGTCCCAGGAAGTTAGGATCAATGGTTAGTAAATGGGTTATTTCACCCCAATATACCCCATTTATAAGTAGGTTATAACCTAGGTGGTGGTTTCAAATATTTTTTCACCCCTACCTGGGGAAATGATCCAATTTGACGAGCATATTTTTCAAATGGGTTGGTTCAACCACCAACCAGTAACCCATTTACTAATCATTGATCCTAACTTCCTGGGGACATCCAAGCACCCTAGGATCAGATGATCAATCAAACCTGGCCCATCTTCGACGACGATGACTCGGGCGACGTCTCCGTCCAGGTGGGACAAACTGATGGGACGCCAACGGGACAACAACGGGGGCAAACGGTCTGGAGAAAAAGATGGAAACAACGAGGCAAACATGGATGATGTCAAGAGTATGTGGAATGTTATATTAGAATTTATAGCATGATATACATGGAATCCAATTGACCCTTGTTTCATTGGAGTTTGGGGCCGTCTTTTGGAGGGTTGTAGCAAAGTTATGTATACATACATACACGAATGTCGTAAGTATTATGCACACACACAAAAGGCTACAAAGTTGATTCGTTTGTATTCACATATTTACATCGAAAAAGCCCAGCCCATGTTATACGATACAAATATACGAGACGGGACCTCCAAACGGGCCTTGCACGTCACATGAAACGCGTGGGAGAAAGCGTTTGGGACCAGGAGAACAGGGATTTCGAACATGGGACCCGCAAGCACGTGGGACCCCCCCCTTCCCATAAGCTGGACTTATATCATTTCCATACATCAAGGGATTCGAAGATGGGAGTCGGAGCATTTGGAGTAGTATGAGTCATAGGTGCTTGGGGGTCCATGCTTAAATCCCTTGATTTCTTGTTTGTGGCAGATTTTTTCCCCTATTTTCCCCCATTTTCCCTCTCTCCAACAACTTTCTTGATGGCCAACAAAGTTTGGATGGCTGAAAATTTAAGATCGGAACCTTTGAATCTCCAAGAATCCAGGGTAAAGTTGATTGAACAAATTGTCTGCAACTTGTTTTTCAGGGAAGTGGAACATTTTACCATTTTTTTGGACAAGATGGCCGTGTTCCAGGGCAAAAATTCTAGAGAAACAACTAACACCTGCATTTTTTTTGGGGAAGAAAAAAAGACCATTTTGGAGAGAAGCAACTCATCTTCCAGCCTCCGATTGTCTTCTGAACCATGAGATTCTTGCGGGGTAAATTTTGGTTGACAAAAAGGGGGAAGATCTCTAGAAGATTTTCGTTTGGTGAAGGTGTTTTTTTATCAAAAACAGTTTCCTGATTTTTTTTCCGAACAAAAACCAGGTTTTGACCACCTTGAGATTTTTTTGGGTGGGGGCTTTAAACCTTTCTAGGGCTCTTAAAATGATGGGGTGTGAAACCTCCACCTGGAGATTTAGGTGAAAAAACACCAATTTTCTCAGCTTTTGGAATGATTGAAACTGACTTTTTCAGCAAGTTTCATCCAGCCCTTGAATGATATGGGTGTTTCCAAAAATAGGGATACCCCAAAGTGGATGGTTTATAATGGAAAACTCTATTAAAATGGATGATTTGGGGGTACCACTATTTTTGGAAACACCCATATATGTACTGCCTGGGACCTGGAAGTGTCCTCTATTTTGGGGCGAAACAACCCTCCAAAAGAAGGCCCAAACTCCAATCAAAACAGGGGTCAATTGGGTTCCAGGTGTATATACGTTGCTGTTCAACCTATAGAAATGAGTATACATAAATCAATGCCAATTGGGGGGCAAAAATTTTGGTTCATGGTGGATAAATAATCTATTCATGAACCTTCACGGACTCCACTGTGATTCCCAGTGTTTTGGCAGGGCCCAAAATGGTGGTTTAGGAACCCCAAAATGCCTAAAACATTCAGGTTAAGGATTTAGTACTAAATTGCCCCAGAAATTCTATGAGAATTTTGGGATCCAAAGACTATTTTATAGGCTCCCCCGTATAGCTGCCATTTTATGACAACGATCAGTTTCTTGGGGGGCGAACCACCGTGTGACAAAACACACGTTCACGAACGACCCAGGAGCTGCAAAATGTGGGCAATTGGTTCTCCATCTCCGCCCTTCAAGGTCAGCTGCGTTGCTGAAAAGATTGAAGTCATGGATCGGGATCTACTTGGATGTGCCGGGATGGAAGTTACCCTCCTAAAGTTTAACATGGAACCTGAAAATCAGTCCCTGGAAAAGGAGATTCCTATTGGAAACCATCCATTTTTAGGTTCGATGTTAAACTTGGGGAGGGTAGTAAATGGTTAGGATCAATGGGTTACAAAGCCCAAGGAATACCCCATTTATAAGTAGATTATAACTACAACCCATTGATCCGATCACCATTGATCCTAACTTCCGTCCCGGGACATCCAAGTAAGGGGACCCTCCCCAATGCCACGTTGGACCCGAAGAAATAGCTGGCCTTAGATTCCCATCAAAAAGACTTGCGCGCTATTGAGGAAAAAGGTCCCTTTCCAAACAGCAACCATATTCTGAAAGCACTTGCTTCTCTTGTGTGGTACAGTATGTTTTTCTTGTGTTTCTTTTCTGATTTCTTGGTTCTCGCGCCTCACAACTAGGTTGTATATCACAACTACTCATTCCACTTGGGAAAATAACAAGTGAACCAAAACAAAAACGGGGTGACCTGCTACTGGCAGGGAGGAGCATGATTCCCCTCACAAGGGTCAGTTTCCCCCCCCTCTCAAGGTCAGTTTCCTTTTTCTCTATGGTTGATGGTTCAAGGAACTCCTGTGCCCAGAGACAATTTTTGAAACCCCTGCTAAAGGAAAGGGATATTGGATATTTGCCATTGTCAGCTGCCCTTGGACCCCAAAACTATGAAAAGTGAAGGCTTTACACGCCCAAAATATGGGTTATATCCGCAAAAAATGAAGGTTGTGGGTTCCCATGGTGGTTGGTTCACCAGATTTCGGAACCATCAAAAAAGTTAGCAGTTGGGACATCTGAGGGACTCCGCACCGCAAAGGCGCCCCCGAACCCCAAGGTAAGCTTTTTGGAAGCCTGAAATCATCGAATCAATAATTTCGCTTCTCTTCCCATATCATGGTTTTTGGATCATTGGATGACATTCCATTGGTCTTATGACTTATCAAAACTTTATAAGGGTTCAGGTATTTTAAGCAGGGGGGATTCCTAATCATCTCTATGGTTTTCCTATGATTCCCTAAGGTTCCACCCCCAAAAATAACCCTACATTTCACCACGTCAGCCCCTGCCCTTCGGAAACATCTTTCAGCCCCCTCCTACAAAAAATGCCGAAAAACACGACCAAAACTCGCCTGCCTGATATTTCTTCAAGCCGAATTTCGGATACATTTTCCCAGCAGGCTCTCTACCTCATTTTTGTTGGTATATCTATTTGTCAACTTTTTCGGGAGTGTAATTCACATACAAAGGTGGGGTCTCTAAGTCCACTTTTTTGGGATGATAAGGCCAGTTACCCTCCGTGAAACTAACATAGCACCTGAAAATAGGCCATCCCAAGAGGAAACGATCGTATTCCAACTATCCATTTGCAGGGGCTATGTTTGTTTCAGGGAGGGTACACAATTTATAAGGCCACCCCCCCATAACTTGATCTATAACGATGGCCCTGGCTACAAACCTGTCGCCAACCTGTCATCTTGGACACCAGGCGATAAGCCCAAGACATTGATCCAGAAGTATGACACCAGCGGTGATGGGGAAATTGGCCCAAAGGAGCGACGCCTCCAAATGAGCGGATCCTGAAAAAAGGGCCCAAACGGTTGTGGTTGTTTTGGGGGATTTGTATGGGGATTATATTGTCCTACCCAGTTGTATGGGGATTGTATATTAAACCATTTTAAGGATCCCTACTAAAACCATCAGTATAATGGAAAGGTAAGAGGTTTTTTCTTTCATGGCTCACGTGAACAAATCTTGAGCAGATGAGATGTCATGATTGTCATGTCAGCATCTGATGGGGGAGGGGGAGCCTCTATGAAACACAGCGGGGTCATGAAATGGGACCCATTTTTTTATTGGGGGGGGGGATGGTGATTATGATGACAATTGATACACCCCCGAAAACTAACGTGGAAGCTAAACATCACATGTCTGAAAAGGGAAAGCATATTCGAAACCTCCATTTTTGGGTTCCATGATAGTTTTCGGGGGTGTAATCATTTAAAAGATACGGGTAGGACGTTGATAGTCTTGCTTGCTGGTAAAATTTGGTGGGACAAACCTGAGGTACTAGTTGAGATGTTGATTAAAGACAATATTCTTTCTCCCATCATCATCGTTCAGTGGAAAATAGCTGGGTATTTTCTTTTACCTTAAGGTCAAAATAGATGGCACAGATACCAAAAGGTAGATGAGTACAGGGTGATTATAAACCAATATGTAGGGACTGTGCCATCTGCTTTTCCATAATTACTGTAAAGGTAACGAATCGATTGCAGATATACCCAATTTTTCACTTTCACCCTGGGAGGAAGCGATTCCTGTAGACCTCAAATTGGTGAGGAAAGGACTGGATCTAGAACCCATCATTATGAGCATCTAGGGGGCAAACGGCGGCAAACTTCCCCTTGGCAACAAGACCATCCCCTTTCAAGATATACAGTTGATGGAAGAAATCCGGCTAGCCAGTTGATATGGTAGATATCCCATTATTTACTTGGTTTCCTACATGTTGGGTGCAGGATTTCTTCCATCAACAGTAGCCGCTCTTATGAAGGGATAAATCTTATCCCCTTATGAAAGAGGAAGCAAACCATGGTGAACTTCTGACAAACCAAGGAAATTCAACCTCGTTGAGACATTCTCTCTAGGCACTTTATAGCGACCTATCTCCGCGTAGTGAACAGGTTAAGGATTTATTAATCTCGGTGGTGGTTTCAAACATTTTTTATTTTTACCCCCACCCGGGGAGATGATCCAATTACATTAGTATTTTTGAGATGGGTTGAAGCCACCAACTAGTAATGAATTGCCCAGATTCTCTCAAATCAACCGCGATTTCCAGGAGTTCTTGAATTTGGTGAACGATCCAAGCATTCCCGGATCTCTGTCGGTGATTTTGAGGACGCGGAGATGTGCATATCTTTTTCACATGGGCAGGGAAAAACCCACCAACCTCATACCATGCATGTATACACCATAAATACACCATCCAGTGTAAACTTTTCCCTACATCCAGCCCGGTGTACATACCATCCATTGGGTTGTTTTTTTTAAACGATGAATGTAGGTAAATATATACCTTGGAACTACCCCCCACCCAGCAACAGTCACCAGCAGGATTATTCCATTTTTAGGAGGGAAACCTTATAAACCTTCATTTCTGGCTGTTACTGGATTGGGGGTAGACCTAATATATACCAGTCCCATGGATGCTAGGGGAAACTATGCAGGTGATGAACATGTTTCGACGGCTTACCTGCTTCAATGTGATGGGAAGCTCGAATGTAAAGATGTGATTCCAGGCACTGAAAGGTTAAGACTCTGTTGGAACATATGGCATGTGAGAGTACCAAAAACTTGTTGGAAGACATGTCACATCTCTTGTTTTACCCTAAAGATACCAATGAGGCTTCAGGATTCTGAAAGATCATCTGGGGTGATATGTGTTGTAGAAATGGCTTGAAACTTTTTAACCTCAGAAAATGGCCGAAAACAAATGGGACACGTTTTTTTTTCACCCCGAAATACATGGAGTTATTTTGGGCCCCTACCTTTGGGAGCCCTACCATGGTAGCTTCCAGGAAATATGCCAAGCGCTTGGCCGAAATCGCTGGGAGTGTCCCTTGGGCCGTGAAAAATTGGATCCTTTTTCGGGATTTTTCTGGTCAAATTATACTTGGATGTTCCAGGAAGTTAGGATCAATGGTTAGGATCACTGGGTTACAAACCCCAAGGAATACCCCATTTATAAGTAGGTGAAATAAACCAATTGACTTACCTTTTACTAGCTTCCAACGGGACATCCAAGTTATAGTGATTTCCGGAAGTAATGGTCCATGGGCTGGGTCTGTTTGAATTTTTCATAAGTAATGTTTGGATGTTTTATTAAAAATAGTGTTACGAAATATTTACTAAATTAAAAAATAGTATTTCATAAAATGTCGTTAAACATACTAGAATGAATCGACATTTTAATAAGACGTAATTTACTGCGTGGGGCCCACCAGACTGGATGCACACTTTTTCGATGATTTTTTTCGACCACCCCCAGGTGAGTCAAGCCTACATGCGCGACGATGTGGCATTAAGCGTGGCCAACTACGTGAAGCTGGTGCCGTGGCAAAAATTACAAGTTACCCTCCCTAAAGCTAGCAGCAAACGCCCCTGAAAATTAAATTTCCCCTGGAAGTTTGGAGATTCTGGCATTGGAAACCACCAGTTTTAGGGGGGCGAACTGTTAGTTTTAGGGAGTGTATTTTTTTTGTTGGTGTTATTTTTTGATGGCATGAAAAGGATGGTAGTTGAAGTTGGGTTGAAGGAAAGCGGCTTTCAGCTATTTTATTCATCTTATGGTCTACATCCTGAGATTCACATAGCTAGAACTAAAAAAAATCCTTTCAATAGATGGGGTGCATTGGAGAGCACGATTCCAAGCAAGAAAATCATGTGAGCCATTAAAAGAACCCTTATGACATTCCATTGCATACTGGTTGGTTAATAGGGATCCTTATGTCATGGCTTATGAAAATCCTTATATAACTGGGTAGTAGAATCCCCTATAATGCTAAACAACCAGGGCTCCAAGTGGAAAGAACCCTCGATCTTCAGACCATTTGAATTTCCAAAATTCCCAAGGTCTGCGCCAAGAACATGACCAAAGTCGGCTGGATCGCCGATAGGCCAGGTCCGGAACGAATTGTATCGGAGTTGGAAGACGATCCGTTTTGGAATTGGTATCCAATGACATGCAGTTTTCGGTGGGCGGTTGAACTACCACTCACACCCAGTATCAACCTGGGCCAATGATAATGACCTTAGCCGAGGTCACCTTCAATGGTGGTGAACAGTAAGGGAAAAATTTCCCCCCAAAATCCCCTTACTTCAGGTTCAGGAATTATACTAATTTGCCCAGATCAACATGCCCATCACCTGGATTTGCATCGCAGGGCACAAAGGAGAAGAGTTTTGCCTGTGACCTGAAACATCTATATATACATATATATATATGTATAGATAGGATTTTTGTCATGGTTGGCTATTAGTTGGATGACAACAGATCATCACTATGGCATACATGGGTGGAAATATCCGTTTCCATCCATTTTAAAATGGTTGTTTTTCGGGTACCGGAAGGGGGTGATGATTCAAACACCTGAGACTGGCGTTTCAGCAAGTTGGGTTCTCCTTTTTCGAGAAGTCGGTATAAAACCCATCCATCCTATATCTTGTTTACCTCAAAAGAATATGGTGACATGTTTTTTAAACTTTTTTTTGGGGGGTTGCGGTGATTGAGGTGGTTGAGGGTTGGTTGGTCCAATAACCATTTTTTTTCACACCAACACACCTCAACAGCCTCTCAACTTTTGAAAAACCACTACTCCCTGGAAGTTTGACAGCAAAAGTCCCCTAAACCTAGGCCATCCCAAAAGGAAAGTAAGTAGTCTTCCCGGTCCCATCATTTTTTTGCATTTGCGGTTGCTGTTAAATTTTCAGGGAGGGTAGATTCTTTGACTGTTTGAGGCCCCCCAATCCCACTTCCCTAAGAAAAAAAAAACATTATTAAGTTAACAACCATTGACCTTTAATTAGGCCTTATCAGGGTCTTATTTCTTGGGTTTAGGGTTGGCATGGGGGGGGGTACCCTTAGATTCCCAGCCCGCAACCCGCAGGTTGGGTAACAACAGCGTTCCCTTGGACTTCACTGCCGCTGTCTTTGGTGAGTCGCTGGATTTGGTCAAAGAGGGGCCGTTAGGTGCTTTTTGTTGACGCGGAGAGTTTTTTTTTGGGAAAATTGGCTCCAAAAAATAACGATTTCTTGGGCTCCCAAAAGAACAGGGTAGTTTTTTTTTTGCAGCACCGATTTTTTTTGGCCAAACGGAAGAAAACATTTGTTCGGTTGAAGGTCATTTTTGTGAAAAGATGTTGGAAGGAATTGCCCCCAAAAAAAAGAACTGAGAAGTTTTGGTTTTCTATTTCTTTCCAATCAAAACATCACCCAAAGGTTAACTGGTGCCGACTCAGTTAGCTAACCCTCATATTTCATATTTTTCTTTTGTATTCTTTATCTCCCCTCCTTTTCTTGAAACAAAACCACGAAGGGGTGCAATGATCAAAACTACCAAGGGTGAATGGTCAATGTGTTGATTCAGCCGGTTTCGGTGGACTTTCTTGGAACGATCACAGCCATCCCCTCCCATCGCCGGCACTCGGAGGAGTCGATGATGGTCATTTTCCCATTGGCATATGGAGTCGTTTTTTTGTGGAGGAAAAAAAAGATTTTATACCCAAAATCATCACCAAGAGTTCCAGGTTTCCCAAAAATGGAGGCACTGTACCTGAAGGCTGTGAAATGGGGGTGGGGGAAAACTCCCTTTTCCATACAGCTTAGGTGAGGATTCTTCCATTTTTGTGGTACCGAAGGAAATGTTTGGTGAAATGTTTGGCACTACTGTTGATGGTTCAGAAATCCGGCGATCACCAGCTGATATGGTAAATATGGTAAATATCCCATTATTTACAGGGTTTTTGCAGGATTTCTTCCACCAACAGAATTTCTTGAAAAAAACCGGGTGGGAATGGGGGTGGGCCCCTTAGATTCCCCTGATAAAAGACAAAGCACTTTTCAATGATGACCGAACACTTCATCTGCCCCCCGAGGATGTGTCTCACCGCCAACGATCCCAATGCCGCCGTCTACACGGCAGCCGACACAGGGCTCTTGTTGACCCAGGTGGCATTCCAGGAATGGAGATGTTTTGTACTTAGAGGTTCAGGATACTGGATGTAACTGGTTATATGTAGGCTTATAACCCTAGTTAGGGGACCTATAACCCACTTATAGAGGTTATAACCCTGGTTACTATCCACATATCCTAAGTATCCTGAACCTCTAAGTACTGTACTCATCTACTCTTCAAGGTGTGCCTTTTTTTGTTGGTGAAGACACATTTCCGATTTCAAACTTTGGTGGACCCCGGATACCATGAAACTAAGATGTGAAAAATCCATTGGTGGGCTCTTCCATCCCAGCTGCTTTTGAAATCCATGCTTCCAATGGGTTCCTGGAGAAGTTCCAGGTACTTCCAAGGAGGTTGGACCCCCCATACCACTTCCCATACCTAAGTGTATACGGAGGGAAGGGGACTCCTTGATTCCCTGCAAAATCCCACATCCTCGGGAAGTCTTGAAGGGTATATTACTAGACTTGATGTCGAACCTTCTTGGATGGCAGTTATCAAAAAAATGGCAGAAAAATTCACTTCCCACCTGACCGAAGATTCATCTGCTGTCAGGAAGTTTATAGTTTGCATCCAGAGGCCGCCTGCGCTCAAAGTTTTTTTTTGGGTTTGGGATGATGCTGTTTTGGGTGGGATGTTGGTAGGAATTTCAAGATCAAGAATCATCTACTGCAAAAGCCCCCGAAACTAACAGCAAAAGCCCCTGAAAACCATGGTATTTGTTAGCAGCTTCTTAGATTTATTTCGCCGACCTTTGCAGTGATGAACAAAAACTGCCAAATTTTCGGAAGGAGTAGTACGGGGGTCGTTAAATCATCCATTTTGGAGGGATCAAACAATGCAAATGTAGGCTACTTGAAAGGGATTTTCCTTATAACAGTGCATTCTTTGGGTTGGTAATATAATGACCCGTGTAGTAAGTTCTTGACAAGTGACCGGGGGCCAAGTTGTAAGTTATTCAAATACTCCTACCTGAAACAAACAGTGCAAGTTCGCACCTGAAAACTGCATAGGTTTTTGCAGATGGGATATTCCATCTAAAAAAATCCTACCATCGAAACTCGACCAAACCAGTTGATTCATAGAGAAAATTTCCTATGAATTACACTCCGGTAATCTAACATAGCAATGGAAAATGGACCCTTTGAAGATGTATTTCCTATTAAAACTGGGGATATTCCATTGCTATGTTAGTTTACCAGAGGGTACCAGTTTTTTTGTGGTGCTTTGCTTGGCATGTTTTTTTGGTATGAAAATGTCATGTGAGTTCCAACATCAGGGTGTTACCTTAGGTATTTTTCTTGCATTTCATTGTCCAAAACCAGGAACAACTAGGTGGTGTCAAGTGGCAACTCAAAGATTTTTTATTTTTTACCCCGATACCTGGGGTTTCATGATCCAATTTGACTTGCGCATATTTTTCAGATTGGTTGGTGAAAAACCACCAACTAGATGTGGAAATTCACACCAATCACCCTGATTCAAGTTCTAAGCTTGGCTTTAGGAAATTGGAGGGTCATTTAGGTGAACGGCCCTCCAAGGAACTCATGTGAGTAGTGACCAAAACCCCCCGGGTTGGTTGGGTTATAAAAGGGTATGACATCCTACCCAGTTATACTCCGGAATGGTTTCATAAGCCATGACATAAGGATCCCGTTTTTTTTACCGAATGGAACCGTCACGTTTCACGGGTTTTTTCGGTGGGTTGAAGGCCATGACGCAAAGCATTGACTTGATGGGCAACTCCAGTTGGTGGGTCACACAAGGCGGGGAACAGATTAGGGGAACTTGGAGGATCATCCCAATTAGTATATAAGTGGTCAGGCTTACACCCCCATTCAAAAGCCATGAAAAGACCATTTGGAAGGGGAAACAACCCTACATAGGGGACGAAAACGAACTTACTAACCATGGTTAATGAGGGAATGGAATCATACATTGGTTATGATGGGGAATGAATGAATCCCTCATTCCCTACTAAGGGCCAGCCAGAAAACCTTCATGAAGGATGATTTCCTATCAACAAAACAACGGTCAATATTATTTGTGTTCAAACGAACTGCTCTCTACAAAGAACTTTCAGGGCCCTCCAAAATGCTGAGAAGATGTTTTTTTTCGACAAATTTCAGTCGTTCTAAAAACATCGACGGTTTTTTCGACTCGATGAATATGTGGGAATTAAAATGTCAGCTTCCCTTTCTCTCATGGAAATCGAAGGGTACCCCAATGCCACCACCCCTTGGATTTAAGGCCTTATTAAGGAGTGAGGTTATTAACCATCATTGTCCCTTAATAATCCACCATCATAAACCCCGGCATTATTGGGGTGAGTTTTGGGCCCCTTAACTTCCCCCATGGGAATTGTCCTAAGAAGGCCTGGCTATTTCTTGGGAAGGGGTGTGCGGCTGGATGTCCCGGGAAGTGATCGGATCAATGGTGATCGGATCAATGGGTTATGCTATAACCTACTTATACATGGGTTTTTTGTTGGGGTTATAACCCACTGATCCTAACCTTTTGCCAGCACTTCCAACGGGACATCCAAGTAGGTAGGAGGTGCGGGTGGCATTGGCATTCTCCCATTCTCCCAATGGTGCAGGATTCGACTTGAAAGACCAAGCCACCTGCGTGAAGATGGTTTCAACTTGGATTGCGCAGGCAGGAATTGAGCAATGATCAAGGGCACCCAGTTGGTTGGGTTACATAGGGCCAGTACTGGCAAATTGCAGGTTGAGTTATAGGTATACCCGCGTTGCCTAAAAATGTTTCCTGTCATCCTGGTGGTGATGTGAGCAATGACCAGTTGACCCTTGGTGTTATTGGGCTGTATGTAGGGGCCCATGACATGCTACCCAGTCATACAATGGGGATTATTTCAGAACGCATGACATAAGTCGACCCCGATTTTTTACCCAACCGGTTTGGAATGGACCAGGGTTTTGATCACTGCGGGCACTTGGGGGATGGAGGTGGATTCGGTATAGATACGTTTCACGGGTGTTTGAAGCACAAATTTCTGCTATGCAGCTGGGCAAATTTCATGGAAAAACCAGTGGTGCACCTAAAATTGGCAAGGACTATAAGACTATAAGTGGTATATAAGTGGTATATACTGCCAATTGGGTGATTATATGTCACCCACCACCTATTAAGGGAACCAGAAACAGCTATTGATGTTTTTTGGAATTTGGGTACATGGTTGATATATAGTTGGGATATAACTTGGGAACCACCGTCACCACCCAGGATGCTAGCTTTTCACCACCAGGATGAAGTGAAACATTTTTTAGGTTCGGGAATCCTGAATCAAACCTGCATTTGTGACTGTGAACGTGGGGCCCGGGGGGTAGACCAAAGATATAACCCGAACATATATACACCCCATTTTTTCCAGTGGTTCCTACCCTGAAGTGATCCGATCACGAACCCAATTGATCCTGACTTCCAAGGAGGTTATCCGAGTAATTGAACACCTGGTGTAAAATTTGAATGTAATCTCAAGAATCTCAAAAATGTTTGCACCCCAGAAAACTAACATGACAGTGAAAAGACAACCATTTGAAGATGTATCTCGAATTGGAAAGGGTGATTTTCCATTGTCATGTTTGCTTTACGGGAGGTACCCCTCGAAATTTAAGATAGATACCCAAACTAGCCATATTTGAGGCCGTTTCGAGACCATTTTCCAAGGCGCCACATTTGTACCTGGGGTTTCTCTTCCTCCAACCACGTGGAAACTCTCATCCCAAACCAACAAAAACAACTCGGCTTTTTTGTTTGAAAGTAGGGGATTTTTTCCACTGAAGGGTGTGATAGGAGGAAGGGCAACTTAAAATTTCAGGTATTACCATGTATTACTTGGCATAGTAATTTAAATCTTTTAGACTTCCTTGTAGAGACTGAAAAACATCCTGCAAACAAAATTTCGACCACACAAGCAAGACCCGGACTGGTTCACTCATTGAATGAAAAATGGTTTGCTACATTTTTGCCATCAGCATGTTCACAACAAAAAGGTGACAAGTCCGACAACCTTTTTGTGTTGAATGACAGTCAGTAAATGTTAGCAACTCTTTGATAAGTTGGTATGCAAGTTAGGTTATTTGAAACTTGTGATGCTCCCTCACCCAGCAACGAGCACGACCAGGATCCATTCGCCGTCAAAGCCACATATTTTTTCTCCTGGCATCCAGTGAGGGGCAACTAGCATCCCAAAGATATATAGCCTAAAAGTTTCACGAATAGATACCAAAAATGATGGGCCTTGGAACATGTGTATCTATACAGCTGATGGTATCTGGCTGTCAAATGGTATCTGAATATATAGACACCCCTGAAATGACTCACATGAAGAGGGTATTTCTTGGATCTACCCCGCACCACCCAGGATGCTGATGCCTCGTCACCGCCAGGATGATGAAACATTTTTTAGGTTCGGGGATCCCCAACCCAACTATGACTATAACCCGTCATTTGGCACCCTGAAGCTGGGCGAGGGGGGGGTTAGTTAGTATGAAATTTCCTTTCGGAAATTCTTCGGTGATTTTCCGTTTGCCAGCAATTTTTTGTACACCTACCCCAAAAAACTGAACATGACAATAACTTTAACAACAAAAAACCAAGCATGAATGCCCTCAATGAAGTTGTATTTCCTCGTAAGAAAAGGTTGAGATCCTTGTGCCGTTTTCCCATGTGCCATGTGCCTTTCCCCAACTCCGTCAGGCGGAACGCACCTCACCCGTTGGCACCTCGTTGTTAAGTTTGGACGTCAGCCACAGCGAGGCGAACGCATCACGGTGTCAACGGTGGACCGGTTTGGGTGACTGGAAATCATGCAAGTCGTGGGGCTCCAAAAAACATTTTCAGTTGTAAATGGGTGTGAAACGGGGTCAAAAAATAGGTCGATGCACGAAAATAAATGGGTTTCGGGTTTCACCTGGGGTTATTTCATCCAAATGTTTAAGGGGCCCCAATGGATCACTCCATTTAAAAACTGGGATTTTTAGGTCAAATCCAAGGGCACAAGCCCAAGGCCAAACCTGCCAGGCCTTATTAGGGCTTTATTTCCTGACAGGGGTGGAATCTAAGGGCGAGGTGCCCTTAGATTCCCATGATTTGTTGCGACAGCACCATTCAGTGACTGATGGTCACAACAGGAAATTTTATAAGCACAAAAAAAAATGCGGGTGAAACATAAAACTTTCAAACCTGGAATGTTGTTGTTGTTGTTGTTGTTGTTGTTGTTGTTGTTGTTGTTGTTGTTGTCTGGTGGTGGTGGTGGTGGTGGTGGTGGTGGTGGTGGTGGTGGTGGTGGTG
>DF244535.1:0-26608 GCA_000507305.1 Breviolum minutum Mf 1.05b.01 | reverse complement strand
GGGGAATGAGGCTCTGTTTGGTAGGTTCTATGTTTGTTTTTGTCGGTTCCCACAATCCTCATCTATATGAAGATGTTAAAAAATGCAGGTTCTATGTTTGTGTACTGTTCAGTGATTGGCAGATTCACACTTTCCCCAGGAACTTATATGGTACCAGGTGCCATGTTAAATATGTACATTTTCCTCTTCCCGTTCTATGTATATCTTGGGGGGNGTGTAGGTGCACAGATTTCAAACGTCAACAGCCCTCGAGAGGCTTGAGGGAAAATGTTGCGAGTGTCAAACTCGTGCCCAAGTCAACTCTTTTTTCAGGCCGGTCTAACATGGCTCTACCGAAATCATTTCTGACAAAAGGTGTAATCATGTGGTATTAGTGTTACAGTGTTGGTGTGCATATCCTGTGATGTTGCCGCCAGTGGGTGTTCTGTAGGATGATGCTGATGAACCCGCAGAGGAGCATCAAACATTGGGGTCGTACAGAGTACCTGTGCAGAAAAATTTCCTCAAAGCACGTTGAAGACACTGTATATGCAAGATGTTTTATGCAGGTAGAGTTTTATGTACATCACGCAGGTTTGCAAATAACGCCTGAAACGAGTCAAGACGAGTCAAAGCGGGGAGAGCCAGGACCGTGCTACGAGCTTTGCCAAGACCTGCGTCATGTTCCTACACGCATTACAGGCATCACGTGGGAAAACAGATTGCCGGGTGCCGACTTGTTTGTCTTGAGCGGCTACCTGGCCGCATTCATGTAATCAAAATTGGACTCAAAACTTTCCACCCGGTCCAAAGACGGCAGTCTAACATCGCAACCTATATCGAACTATAGCCATCTATAGCCTGAGATCTGAGATAATTACATCTGGAACGCATTACCTCATGAAAGGAAAACTGATATCTCTCATGGGAAATACTTTCATGCTAGGAGATCCATGATTGTTTACTGATCATGATCATTCAATTGTATTGTATGCATGTGACTATATAGTTTTTGCTTGTTCAGTCATGCAATGTCTAGACTCGTGAACATCTCCCTTTGTCGTGTCCAAACTTGATCAAATCACCTGAAACAAGTTGATGGCAAGACAGTAAGACACCTAACATGATTCGCTTTCATGGCAGGCTAGTGTGGACCGACAGTCACTGGACATAGCGTTGACTGTGAGGACGTTGGCTGACAGAGTTGAGGCTTTTGCAATTCAGAAACCTCAAACAAGGTTCGAGGATACCGAGGATACATGCAATTCAGACATCAAAAGACATCTACGGGGCAAAAAGAATTCTGGGAGCTTCTGTTTTGCAAAGTTTGTGCATAGACCCGTAGACCCTCCGACCAGCTTCTGGGCATTTCACGATCCCTTCAGATAGGTTTGGATTTACCTGAGGGCCACTTGATGCAGTTAGATGGAATTGTCGTGAAATGATAGCTGGACCATTTGGACATGCTGTATGTTTCCCAAGTTGAACGTTTATCCAGAAAAGAATAACTGTAGAAGCGAAACATGAGCACATTTCATCCTGCTAAGGCTCCAATTGAGTTGTACTTGAGGTGCTGTAAGTACTCCACCAACAGTTCCATTGTGGAGAAACGGAAGGGTATTTTAATTGGAACACTGTAGCCAAAGTTTGCAACGAGCTTTCAGATGTACTGATTCCTGAAGTTGCGGCCTGATGTTCCTTTGATTGTTTTTGGCATAAGGACAAGAGCTTAAGAAAGGCAAGAGTCCGTTGTACATTGCCGCAATTGGCGGAGGCAACTTGACTTAATGCCGCTTATATTTATATCTATGAATATGAGTGCCACTACTTGGCGTGCCCATTCAAGAGATGGAATGCAATTGTGCATTCAAATTGTAGTTCGCTGGGTATCTACAGTTGGAGTGCAAACAGAGTGACCTCAAATTTCCGGTCACTCTTCGAGTCAGATCAGAACTATTTATCGCAGAAGTTGTGTAAAACCTTGCCATCCCATGATGGACTAATCCGAGAGGCTGATTTCGTCAAAACAATCCTTGTAGCAAAGAAATGCTGTTGCAAGGCTCTCGACGTATCCGATGGCCTTGGACGTGCAACCAACCTCTTCCCTGAGGCATGGACCACCAACCTCTTCCAGTGATGATTTGCTAAAAATTGCTCTTCTGCGGCAAGATTTATGCTCCAATCTTGGCATGTGCAAAGATATAAGAAGATATAACATATAAATTGTGATTTTTTTTTTGTGACTCTTTTGGCATCTTTTCTGAACTATCCAGACTATCCAGTGTCCAACAGTCAAACATCAGTCAAGCCTAAGGCGAATTGGATGGCACGAGTGCTCTTGTTATTCCCTGCGGTACACCGAGCTTTGAGTGCTGGTCATGCAAGTCTGATTGTCTCACGTGCCCTTTGGAAGCTGGAGATGTTGCAAGTGGTAGAAATCTGAGCGAAAAACTGCCAAACTATGTTTTTTTTTGAAAGGAGACATCGAAGATCATCGAAAGACATTATTCCAAGATCTTTTTGAAGAGTAGTCTTCCTTTAACTTGTTCTCTTCTTGAGAAAATGTACCAGCAGAGACCCCAGAAAGCAAGCATATGAAAATGGATTAGAGAAAATGAAGTAAAAAAACTATGTATATCTATGTACTCTGTAGATCTATGTACTCTGCATGCATCGTCATTGCCTACCTCCTACCTGCTCTGTGCATCTCCGCAAAGCAGAAAAACATGGCCTCCGGTTGTACTCTGGGATCCTCAAGTTGTGCGAAGCTTTTCAGGTACAAAACAAGTGGTCAAAACCTCAGACCCAGACTGCGCCTTTTTGAGCGCCACGTTTTGTCTTCATGATTTAGACGTTGACCCCTCTGATGCCTGACGCGACTCAGATGTTCACGAAGATCTTGGCCTCATGCGGCCTCGCTGCACTCTTTTTCGAAGGCAATGCCAGAGGCAGGGTGCCATGTTTACTTAGGAAAACTAATTGCGTTTTTCTGGTGATGAAAGCGCAGTACTTTCAAGTGAAAGCCCAGGAATCACAATTGTACTTGGTTTTGCTGCTGCCTTTGCGGGCAATTTTCTGCTCTATGGACTCCGTGGGCTTAGGACACCCCGAGTCGTATGCGTCATGAAGCTGCGAAAAAACGCAGAAAAACAGGATGTTCCAATTTCAAACTTTCAGGGTTGTTGTTTGATGGTCGCGTTGCAGCTGCATCCACGTGGCGTCTACATCCAACGTCGCCCAACAACTTTTCTCACTCAACTTCTGTCTACTCGTCTACTCGTGCGGTTCTGTGTTCGTTGGTACCTGTTGGCGTTTAGCGAAAGCCCTTTGGATGGTGGTGCGAAAGGCTCCTGGCCTAAAAGGGTTCTGTTGTAAGATACCTTTCCTGTAGAAGGTGTCTGGTCTAAATGTCGCCCAGGAACCTGTCTTGCGCAACTTATCATCATGATCGCGTTCACGTCCATAGTCGCTCAAAAAATCCGTTTTGGTGTCTATAGAATTATGCAAGGCCTTTTGCCGCTCCAAAGGGTTTCCGGTGTAAAAGCTGTTTGATGCGAGAGGCTTTTGGTGTACAGTCTTCTAGTGTTGCAAGGTTGTTTCAAGGGTTCTTTCGGTGCAGAAAGGTTTTGGTGTAGAAGGTTTCTCAAGAACATGCTCAGCACGCTGCACCCGACGCGCTTATATATATGATATATGATATATATATATATGTGTATATATATATAAACAACTTTCACAATAAATACGTCGTTCTAAATGTTCATATTCACATAAGACCGCCGATGAACGAAAGCACAACTGTGGGGTTAAGCAGTTAAGCAGTCCTATGTTTTTTATTCTGAAAAGCATACGACAAAGGCACCCTTTCAAGGCTCTTTTGAGCAATCTCAAGCCTTAAGTTTCTTCAGATAGACTAAGAGTTCCGTGGGTTCAATGAGATTACCATCACTGACTGACACAGGAGGCAGAACTTCAAAACTGCTCGAAGCAACGTGGGGCAGCTGAAAGTCAAGGAATGGCGGGTGCGGAATGCTCTTTTCTGGGTCCCTTGGCACAGTTCTCGTGTTTCTAATCTATGCATCTTGGACGGTGAAACAGCACATTTTTGGTACAAATATACAGATAGCATATCAATGGTCAATTCCAAAAAAGCCTGCATCGATCTGTGCATATACGACGGTCGCAATATGGTTTGGGGAAGCTCAGGCCAGTGGCGTACCAGAACTTATGGACTCCAAGACCCATCTTCCTGCTTGCCAGTCGAAGTGCATTTTGGGTAGGAAGTCCAAAAGAGTTATGTTGAGCCATATTCTCCTTGGTGCTTTTAGCAACTGTGCATGTCCCTGCTGATGCCATAATTGTTTATGACACTCCCATAAAAACACCACCTCAGAGAACATAACGCCGTACTATATATACGTAACCCGAGAATTTCGGGGCAAATTCCTGGGATTTTTAACATCCTGATTGCCAATTTGAACATCTTGGTTCCAATCGCCACCATCGCGGGGCCAGGTGCACAGTCTCAGTTTTTCTCCACGGCTGGGCATGTTGGCAGCAGCGGAAGGCAGAAAACATCTAAGTCCATCTGCCATTGGACGAGCTGAAACAGGAACTTTCATTGTAAATTTAGAGAATATCAATGTTTGGCCCCCCTTATGTTTTGGTGGGTTTTGATGGCTGAAGCCCAAAAGGATCAGATGAATTTTGTTGGCAAATGGCCAAGTTCGGCAGGAATCGACCTCACCAGTGGCCTTTTGGATTGCAGAGCTAAGGACGATCGTGGCATGAAGGCAGGGAATGAAGACGGACATGTTTAATTGTTTTTTATCGCAGAAGTTGGTTTCTGAATCTTCACAAATTTGTATCGACCTCTTTTAGTAAATCTTAGCTGATTGGTGGTTTCAATCAAATTATTTTCCATCCTTTTGTGGGACGATTTGGAAATTGACTTTCATATTTTTCAACTGGCAAGCCGGGTGATGTAAGATACTAAAAGAAGCATACAGAAGCCATGTTGTTTTTCCTTTTCTTAAGGTTTTGCTGTTTAGATGTTTCTTTTTGGCCTTTTCCAGCGAGAAATAATGATCTGAAGCATGGTGGAGTTTCCGTTTGCCATGCTGAAGCGGAGCAACGCCAGGATCGTTTGATTTCCATCCTCCCGGTCGGTAAGAATTTCCAGAAGGCATGGTGGGTCCGAAAGAAATTCATTAGCTGTTAATATACAATACTTTTTAGCAATTTAGGACACATTTATTTTCTCCAGTCTATATAAAACATCAGTTGGTAAAACTTTTTCTCCAGTCTATATAAAACATCAGTTGGTAAAACTAATATTTTATAAATTGGTACAACGGTTCCACAATGTTCCGCATTTTTTCCTTTTGAACCCCGCTCTAACTTCGGAAGATCTCGAGGCGACCGAGTAGTGCTGGTATCCGATGTCTCAGTTGGAGCAAGTCCTCCCACTTGTTGGTCTCCGGGGAGGTGCGCAACATGGCAGGGCTTCAGTTCGGTAGAAATTGTTTTGGCTGCTTGGAAAAATGATGACAAAATGAATTTGGACCATGTCCGTGGTAATGTGGAACAGGAACAGCAGGAACATGGGAACATGGACCTGCAGTGATGCAGTGATGCAGTGATGCAGTGTGTTAGTGTGTTAGTGTAGGATCTTTCGCCCAGATAAGCCTCGAGCTTTCAGATGTCTCGAACTGGACCTATAGGATGCTATAGGACAAGTAAAAGAATCGACCTTGTATACAAGCAAAAGAGCAGTTTGTTCACTTGTTCAGTTTGTTCAGTTTGTTCACATCTCTCATCAAATCTTCAGTTTGTCAATTTCTATTTCACAAAACTAGACAAAGCAAATGTGTGTCTCTTGAAATTTGTGGACATGACGTAAACTCCAAATGTAATCGAAGCCTTTGAAATCCACGCTCTTTTGTTGTTTGATGAATGAAAGGTTCTACGTGCAGTATTTGCATCTAGAAACGGTCTTTTTTTCGGGGTGAACTAAGGCTTTGCTTCATGACAGCAATTGGCATTCCTACTGCCAATACGTGGCGCAGCGGTTCGGTTTCCCGGACGTGGTGGCACGTGTCTTGCATTCGCTGGTGCAGCGCTGTGATGAGAAACGTTTGCCTGCTATGCATGTCTTTGCCTGGTGTCACCGCTCTGATTTAGCAGCGCTTGGATTTCTATATAAGGAGCAGCTGGATGAACAGGGGCAATAGCGGAAACTCATGAAACTCCAAGCATGGATTATCTATTCACCATGGTCAGGATATCTCCAATGCTTCTTTGTACTTTGATGAAGGGTGTGATTTTATGATTCTGTGCATATGATGTGCACTGTTTACATACACAAGTCGTGTACTTGACAAATGTTGCCGGTTTGCATATTTATATGAAGTTGACACACGTGTTGCAACAGTTGTTCATCGGATTTTTGCTGCTTCACGGTCTCAGGACAACTTGCCTAAAGAAATTCAGGATCAGCTGCAACACCCTCAGGGTGCATTGCTTGGGGATGGCTTAGCTGCTTGTATGATCAACGTGGCTGAAAATGAACTGAAGAAGATCAGCAAGATTTGAACAAACGACTTGAAGATCATGCTCTACTCAAATCCTTGAACACATGGCACCATGATTTTGAATCCTTGCGTGCTGCTTTGAGTGGACGACTTCCATTACCTGCATCGAGTCGAAGGCAGTTGCATATGTTGGCCTTCTTTAGCGATTTTATCCCATTCTTGATGGAAGGCGGTCTTGATCTCTTGGATAAGTTGATGTATCAGGTCTTTTGTGGTGAGTTGGGGGACCGCTTAGCTCTACAAAAAGCATTCTTAAATGGAGTCTTGGGCAGATGGAAGTTCTTTGAACATTGCTTGTTTGAATTGTTTGAATCATTTTCAACAACCTTCCTGTTCTAGTTCTTACTGTATTGTTTTCAACCTTGTTGTTCACGTTGAGGAATCGCTGATTCAGCGAAGAAACATCTTCAGCATGACCATGACCTCACACCTCTCCGGAGCACCCTCCATCGTGTATTGGAAGATATGCTATCGCCTTTGCATGTTGGAAGCTCCGGCAATTTGGAGTCGCATTTTGGGATCATTGCTGATTTGCTCTTCCAAGTGGTGGATGAGCACGGTTTCTTCCAGTCAACTTGGCATCTCATCACTCCAGCCATGGCATCTTCTGTTTTGACCTCTTTAATGGAAGTGGTCGCAAGATCTTCTCTACAACCTCAGTTGATGAAGATCTTCCATAACATATTCAATAAACATGCACAGACCAGCTCCAGTCTCAATCTTGGCATTTTCCAGCTCCAAGGTACGGGATTGGGGGGTCGGATTGAGTTCGGGAACGAACAACAGATTTGGCATGATGGGAGATTGCATCCAATCCAAACATCACATAAGCCTCGAAAGGCAGTCCAATATCACATTGAAAACAACTTGAAAACGAAAACAACTCTGTGTGTGTGTGTTGTAATTATGTAATGGAATTATGGATATTGATATTGATATGATATTCATATGTAGTAATTACTTATCTATATGTAATGCTTATATGTGATACTTCTCTAGATGTTTCATGATTTTTCAATTCATTGCCAGATTCCACCCCTTAGACTTCTACACAAATCTTGGCAAGAAAGAACTTCTACACAGAAAATTTTGGCTAAAAAGATCTGCAACGTTTGAAGATGGCCTTGTCACAGGTGCTTTACAACAATTCGCTGCCCGAGGATGTGCTGTCAGAGTGGCTCCAATGTATTGAGGCACAGAACTCGCTAGGTGACCCTTTCGCAGCCTGGAAGTGTGCACAAAAGCAACAACTCTTGGAGGCTAAATGAAGTGCTGAAGGTGAATCCCAAAATGACCATTAAATCTGAAATCGTTGGTTGATTGGTTGATTGGTTCCAGGCAGTTTTAGATGCCCAAAATCAAAATCGCAATGACATGTTGTGGGAGCTGAGGGTCCCAATTTACCGACAAGAATGATGATCAATTTTGTATACATAGTTGCTGTGTATATAAAGATTATATGCATATCTATGCATACATGCACACAGATACATCACACATATAAAAGATAACATATCTATACGTATATACCATCTATTGGCAGTCTTTTGCGAAGCAAAGCACGGCTTATTCTGATGTTTTTTTGATGGTATCTTGCCTTATCTCACTCTGGACATGGAGACCCCTCCACCTCTGCATTGACAGGTCACCGATGCCCGCAATGTGTCGGTGATTGAGATCAAATCGTCGAAGGCGCGAACGCAAACAAAAAAAAACAATCAGCCAAGATGTTTGTTGAATTCCTTGGTCGGTGGCTTCAGATTGAAACTTATTTGGATTCTCGAAATCTTACCGTCAATAGATGGAACGTGCTTGTTGTGCTTAGATGATTGTATTTTGGATGGTTTATGTGAAAGTCCAACTTGGGTTTTGTTCAAAATGTTGAATGTTTTTGAATGGTTCAATGGGTGTCTCCAAGACTGTGGTAGGGATTGTGGATTGCTTTGAGGTTGGACATCTCGGAAAAGATCAGTGCATCCCTGTGACGTTTGTGGCAAGTTAGTGGGCACTGGGCGAACACATACCATTTTGGAGGCATACGTTTTTAGTCAAATTGGCTGGGAAAAATGCAAATCACAATATAGTTTTTTCCAACGAAATGCAAGATCAAATCCACATGCTTCAGATACTAGTTACTTAGTGTATGAAAAACACATGCTTCAGAGAATCTTCAGAGAAAACTTGAGTTAAACAAAGGAAACAAAGGTATCCTCTTCAACGGTGACCGCAGGATGGTGATGTTGCCTTGATCGCTTCTGTCGACTACGACCAAGGTGACGAGGTGGACAATGGGACCGTCGTTTTGTTGGTGAATCAAAAATTCCACCAACGGTTTTTGTTGGAAAGTTGAATGTTTTTTTTGAAGTTTATTGTGTTGAAACAAAAATGATGTTTTTTTTCCAACTATCTTGAGTTTCAAGTTTAGAGTCATAGCTCAAGTCATTTTGTCGAAGAAAATTTTGATTTCAGATAGCTCTGAGAGGTTTACATTTTCTACGAGAGAGCTGCACCTTGACAGCCATAGAGCATCCGAACTGATGTTTTGTTGTATCGATCAAGGACAGCATCACATGAAGTTGGCTCCTCTGATGGTCATCCAAGGATAATCATCGCTTACTTCTTTGGTCTGCTTGGCTGAGATTTCTCAAGTCTGATGTGGGAAATCTCTGAAACATGCAGTTTTTTTAAGGCGAAAAGCAGAAGGATTAAGTATTTGTTAAATTTATCTAGCTTGACTCAGTTTGAATCATCCTTAGGTATGGCTTTGTCTTGGAAGACAATCCTTTTGATGCTGGTATTTCATGCCTTGAAGACTTGCAGTTTTTGTGAAACGCTGTGGATTCCGACCGTCAGGTTACCCGTTGACCCAAAGGCATCAATGAGGCAAGGTAGACAGTGAGGCAATGGCAATCTTTTTTGGAGCAAGTGCATCATTTTTCCAGGGATGTTCGTATGCAAATATTTTTTGGTTTGCAAGAATTGAGAAGATTTGGAAAAAGTAAGCAAGGAATCTTTTGATCTGTGCTTCTCAAACCACAAGATGCAGACTCCCCATGAGAGCGCCAAAATTCATTGCAAACCAGCAGTTTGGATGGATCCTACGCTTTGACGAAAAAGCAATGCATTTTTTCGTCACGCGGCGTTGAGCTAATGATTGAAACGGTAGCGGCATTTTGCCTGGCTTAGCACTTTTGGCTTTTCTCGACACCGCGAGTTGGTCTCAATGGACATGGTTTTTGTTCAGTCATTCATTCGAAAGAAAGACAAGAAAGATGGTCTTTAAAGTTTTGCAAGTCAAACTGATTGAACCTGATGCGCATACCTCGTTCACTCTTCTTTAGATTACGCAGGTCTTGTCATTACTCTTTCTTCAGTTAGTGGCCCTGTCATGCTGCTATGAAAGCAAAGCAACGGAAAGGAGGCAAGTGATGTCTATATGTGCTGTTCGTATGTTGATGCTTCCATATGCATGTTAGACATTTGTTGAGAAGAAATTCACCTTGACAGGCTGGGTCATTTTGGCTACAGCGTTGCTTGTCTCCAGGCTTGTTGCCTCACCCTTAGTTGCCAGATCCCAAAGTGGAGTTGCAACTTATTTCGTTTTGAGAGCCTGTTGCCAATCGAATTGGGTCCCGCATTTGTGCTTTAAGGTGAGCCCATGCAGATCTTTCTGTTCGCAAAAGCCTAGTCAACGACACAGTTTGGGACGGCTTGCAGCACCAAACAAGGACCATACAAAGGGAAGAAACGAAGAAACGTTGCTCCCAACTCACAGACGTCTTGCGTTTTGCACACGTCAGGCAAGCTTAAAGGTTTGTTTTTGTGCGCAATCCTATGCTGTTTCCATTCGGTTCGGTGGAGCACCCACAAAGAATCAAGCCAGTCGAGGAGATGGGCTAGTTGACGTCCCCAAATGTGCTGGCCTGAAGAAATGCGACCCCAAAACATAGCGCAATAATTCCCATGTTCCGATTAGGCTTTGCTTGGTGACCTTCCGACGAATGAACTTTTGTCATGGAATTTGTAGCAGACAGTTCATTCGTCAGAGTCCTTTGAAGCATTTCTCAAGCCTCCAGGAATCGGCAAGAGATGAGGCACACGGCTGTGAGCCAATTGAATTCAAGTTTTTTTTTCACAAAAGACACCTTCACTTTGTCCAGTTGTTGAAAGCCGTTGCTTCACGTTTCGTCTACAAAGCATAAACCTCTTCTTTCAAACAACTTTGCTTTTGCTTCGAAGATTCTCTGCGACATGTCACACATGTGGCGTGATTGCTCCAAACCTGTCCTCTATAGTGTCCAGTTTTGCTTCTTCTAACCGAAAGAAACAGAGAAAGACAGGGAAGTCATCAGAGTTATGTGCTGTTTGCAACAGACTGCGCTCAGACTGCACATGAAGCCAAGAACATCAATTCTATTTGAAGAGATGTTCTAGTTAGTCTTCATTCCATAGGCGCCTCGTTTCCTGGTTTGTCTTCATTTTTTTTGTTTCTGTTCTGCAAAAAATGTCTCCGCTATGAGCGTTTGTGACAGGTTGATGCCTTGACTTTAGCACGACGTCAGCTGAAACTTGCTTTGGACCAGCAAGCATCTGCGCAAAAGCAAGTGGACAGAGCAAACGTGCAGGTAGACACGGCAGATGTACACTTGCAGACAGCTAGAGAAGACTTCCGAAAAGCCAAAGAAACAGGAGATGAGGAGAAGGTGGAAAAGGCGAAGGAGGAAGTGAAAGAGGCGGAGGAGAAAGTGGAAAAGGCGAAGGAGGAAGTGAAAGAGGCGAAGGAGGAAGTGAAAGAGGCGGAGGAGAAAGTGGAAAAGGCGAAGGAGGAAGTGAAAGAGGCGGAGGAGAAAGTGGAAAAGGCGAAGGAGGAAGTGAAAGAAGCGGAGGAGAAAGTGGAAAAGGCGAAGGAGGAAGTGAAAGAGGCGAAGGAGGAAGTGAAAGAGGCGGAGGAGAAAGTGGAAAAGGCGAAGGAGGAAGTGAAAGAGGCGGAGGAGAAAGTGGCCAAAGCGGAGGAGAAGCTGGATGAGAAAGCCACGCAGGAGAAGGCCATTCGCTGCACCGCCTCAGTGTGGTCACAGTTCTCCCGAAAGATGCAAAAATAGATGGAAACTACTTCACATATCTTCATTCTTTGGTTTAAAAAGTTCGGTTTCTTCCTCAGCGTGCCTTTAAAAGATGAATGAATCCCAAATCACAAGGTAAACAAATGCTTGGAATGCTGTTTCCAGCTTCTGTGTTGCCCATGTACTTGACACATGTGGCTTGTGTTGAGGCCCCAGCCGTTCAGCTGCATCAGAGAGTTTTGGCAGCACTTTGCAGTGAAGCTGACAAATGCAAGTGCATTGGCAAGGACAAAGAGTACCATTGGGAGGACACACCCTTGTGCGACGCCGAAGCCTTGTTGGTGTGGTCAAATAAGTCTGTCATCTCGGAGGGCCGCGATTCAGATCAACTCATTGCCCACTTCAATTTGCGCGCAAATCAGACTTCTTTTACAAAACAGAGCAACGAGAGTCGTTTGCCGATTATTTGGGAAGCTGCCGGTGCAGGCAAAAGTACATTCTTGGTGGCTCTTCCTCTTATGCTTGCACGCGGAGAACTGCCTACTACGGAATTCATTGTAGTTCCATTCACATACAATGAAAAATGCCTAGCATCCTTGCACTGCAGGACCCGCAGACGCCGCTCGCATTGCGGATGCTTTTCGGGGCATTGCGTTGCATGGGTGGTGTGCCGCAAGGATGTGGTTTGCATAAATTCAGTGATGTGGGTACGAGGTACCAGGAAGCAAACATACCGCAGTTGAATCCTTTCCAAGCAGTGGATATTTTACACAAGTGGTTCCCAGCAGAGCGCGCAGAGCGTGGCAAGCGGACTGTCATCATCACTGCCGATGAACTCCGAAAAGTCTCCGATGCCGAAATGAGAGGCAGGGATGAACGCAATTCACCTGAAGAGGAGGTGCGGCGTCAATTGTCAGCGTTGTTGGACGATTCCGAATACAAAGAAGTATTCCTGATCGTTTCCGCATTGTCAAAGAACTGGCGGGAAGAAAATTTGGTACAGACATATTCTGGCCGCAGCGCATTGTTTGTCAAACTGGGACCCTTGTCTCAGGAGCAGACACTGGCGGTGCTGAATGATCAGCTCAAAGATCAGTTGGATAACTTTGTGGGAAATTGCTCAGTTAGTGAAGACAATTTAGTGCTTTGCGCAGCAGCCACAGGTGGATGGCCGCGATTGTTGGCAGTGGTGGTCACATGGCTGAAGAAAAATCACACATTCCTCAAACGAAAGACCTTTGGCTATGCAGACTTGCGACCGCATTTGCAATCGATGATAAGCAGCATGGCAGCAAGTCGTTTGCCCAGCACCCCCCTATTTTCTCTTTGAACGGACAATGTCTGGATGAAGCCAATGCCTTGGCTTTATTCAAAGAACAACTACCAGAGGTGCAAACACTGTTGGAGTTGGGCACTTTGATGCTAGAAAACTCTGCATCCTGCTTCAAACTTGATGTACCGCCCTGGGCGCCAGCTCTTTGGCTGTCAGAGCCAAGCAAGTTCTCGATTGATTCAAAAAGGTACCCATTGATCGCCAAGATGCTTGAGATTTTTGCGCTTGGTGGAGAAGATTCTGTCATCAAACCGTCCCAGCGTGGCGAACGTCTTACGGCCAGCATGGTGGCATTGGCGTTGATGCAATTGAAGGATATTTTTTGGGATCGTTTGTCCATGTTTGATTTTTCCGTAAATCAATTCTGTGCTGGAAATAATTTCTTCGTATAGAGTCTAGAGATTTTTTGACCAACAGCACGTGGATTTTGCTTTCAGCCATCCCGCTCACGGCAGGAGCGTCCTGATTTTGTTCGTGCCATCCTGCCGGAGGTGCCTGAGGAAAAATGGATGTGTCTGAGCAATCGAGCGAAAGCAAAGGTGTCTGTGACAGTGAAGCTGCCAATCGACGTGGATCCGGAGAACGGACAAGGTTTCAATGAATGGGTTCGGCGCCAAATGGAATGCCAACATTCGGATGAGGTTATCATTGTTTTGACCCCTGATGGTTACGAGGCTGTTGATTTCTATGTGTTTCTTCCGGTCGATCAGTACAAAATCGGTTGCCAAACCAAGATTTGGACCAGCGCAGACAAAACACAACAGCTAGAGCAAGCTCGCGGCAATGCCCTTGCAGGAAGAGGTAATGAACAGCGGTGGCAACCACTGCTGCAATGTGAGCACTTCGTCTTATATGTCGGTATGTCGGATCAGATTTATCCACTGACCCTCAAAGGCCATGGATAGTTGGCGCATCCACAATGGCCCAACACTTTTCTCGTTCCTTCCTCCGCTACGGTATTATGGGTAACTGACATGGACTTACAGCATGTGCTGGTTGAATTTGCTTCACAGGAAAAATGCTTGCGCTGCTTGTCATGCTACTTGTGTGGCTATGTATCTTGATAACCTTCTCTAAGAGTCATTGCTGAACAACCGTGCAAAAACTATGATACTTGTGAAACGGTGGACTATGAAAAATGTCAGCCTTTTGATATCCGTTGATTCAGCGCGATATGGATTGAAGGCCCAACCCCCTTCAATTCAGTCATGCTCTGAGCTACTGTAATGATTGAAACGGTAGCGGCATTTTGCCTGGCTTAGCACTTTTGGCTTTTCTCGACACCGCGAGTTGGTCTCAATGGACATGGTTTTTGTTCAGTCATTCATTCGAAAGAAAGACAAGAAAGATGGTCTTCAAAGTTTTGCAAGTCACATTGATTGAATCTGATGCGTGCAGTTTGTTCACTCCTTAAAGTATGCAGCTCTTGTCATTAGTTTTCCTTACACAAGTGATAGTGACCCTGTAATGCCGCCATGAGAGCAAAGCAACGGAAACGAGGCAAGTGATGTCTATATGTGCTGTTCGTATGTTGATGCTTCCATATGCATGTTAGACATTTGTTGAGAAGAAATTCACCTTGACAGGCTGGGTCATTTTGGCTACAGCGTTGCTTGTCTCCAGGCTTGTTGCCTCACCCTTAGTTGCCAGATCCCAAAGTGGAGTTGCAACTTATTTCGTTTTGAGAGCCTGTTGCCAATCGAATTGGGTCCCGCATTTGTGCTTTAAGGTGAGCCCATGCAGATCTTTCTGTTCGCAAAAGCCTAGTCAACGACACAGTTTGGGACGGCTTGCAGCACCAAACAAGGACCATACAAAGGGAAGAAACGAAGAAACGTTGCTCCCAACTCACAGACGTCTTGCGTTTTGTGCACGTCACGCAAACTCAAAGGTTGTTTTTTTAGCGCAATCGCATGTTTTTTCCATTTGGTTCGGTGCAGGACCCACGAAGAATCAAGCCAGTCGAGGAGATGGGCTAGTTGACTTCAAGACTCAGTGCTGACTTGAAGTGGTCCTTCCGAAATGCACTCCGAACCCAACGCAGTATAATTCCTATGTTCCCATTAAGCATTCAGCTGTGCTTGGTGACCGTCCAACAATGAACTTTTGTCAGGGAGGTTGAAACAGACAACTGAGTCAACGTGGTTTGAAACATTTCTCCAACCCGCAGGATGCAGCAACGCATGAGGCACACGGCCGTCAGCCAATTGAATTCCCTTCTTTCACGCGACAGCTTCACTTTGTTCATCTATTGGAAGCCGTTTATTTTCACTTTACGTTTATTTTCAAAGCTTAAAGCAAGGAACTTTGGTTTTTTGCCTCGCTTCAAAGATGCATGGATTTGTCATCTCGCGTCCAGTTTTGTTTCTTCATGTTAACAGAACTGGAGTCATACATGTACTATATACATGTGCATAATATGCACATATTTGACGTCCGATCCTTCCTCCATTTGGCTCAAGGCACCGACCTTACTATTGTAGCAAGGTTGACACTCAAAAGGAGTGAGAGCTTACGAGCGCTAAATATTCATCAATCTGTACATCTACAACACTGACCCATTAGGCAGTTATATCGGAGTCACATCCCTTGACAGGTTATCAGCCGTAGTTGTGTGTATTGTTATCCAAGAGTTGTGAGTCCGACCTGAGACATAAGGATAGGTTGGTATTTAATTACCACCTGTCTTATGTCAACGTCGGGATCTCCAGCAGAGACTCCTGATTTCGCTGCACCTGCTGAAACCAATACTGCGAGTGACCAAACTGCAGCTAGTGTTAGCTCAGATAGTCTACTTACAGAAAGAAGATCAGGTAGATCAACTCTATCTTGGAGTCTTATCAGACAGCAGAGCGATCAAACGCAACCACAACAAGCGATGAAAACACCGATGCATGTAGATGTATTAGGAGTTAGCAATAGATCAAGAGCTCCCAAGAGGACTGAAAGTCGTACCACTAGATCTCCTTATCAATCCAAATCCCCAAAGAGAAGTGGTAATGCTACTGGTTCCAGAGACGCCGAAGATACACTCTTTTCGGGACATCAGATGACTGCTGATGAGAGGTTAGAACAACTATTATCCCAAAACAACATGAGAGTAACCGAACGAGGAGAGAGAGGAAGGATTAATGAGCCTAACGTGGTCGGTTCACCGTCACGTAGACATGTAAGTCCATCAATCGCCATACAGATGAACTCTCCTCCCAGAGAATTGACCAGAGCGTTGCCCAGTGAACCGCAGAACATACCAATCACTGATGTGACCAGTGACGAGAATGGAAGGGATGCTATGGGTTCCGTTAGAAGCCCATATGGTAGGAAGGGAGCGATGGGTCATGAAATCAGTGAACTGACTCAGAAGCAGTTGACTGCCGAAGTGGCTATAGCTGAAATGGCCAACCAAAGAGTTGAAGCCGAAGTCCGCCAGAGCAACCTAGAACATGAACTATCTCAAGAGGTTTATATGTTCAACATAGCTCGTTCATTGATCACTGAAATGAGAACTGCATTTGACATTGAAGATCAAGGATGTATTAGGAGGATAGAAATGTTAGAGACCCAAAGAAACGAGTATGCTTCAGGGCTTGTTGAATTAGGAAATAAAGCAGAGATGGTTTTACATGAAAGGAATATGGAATACAATGAAGAGATTCGGAGATTAAAGTACAGGTCCGAGACATACGTGGGTCAACAGAATGAAGAAATCTCAAGGTTAAGGTACGAACTGACAGCATATAACGATGAACTGCAACAAAGCATTAATAACAGGACCCAGTTAGTACACGCCGACAAGGAAGCTTCGTATAGGATTAGTGTGTTAAGCAGTGAAGTTTCGGCGCAAAAGGCTAACACACATCATCTAGAGATTGAGGTTTCCCAAATGCAGGACTCGATGAGAGATAGAAATGCGATCTTCAATTCTGAGATCGCTAATCTTCAATCATCAATCCGAAGTGAAAGGGAATTACAATTACAGAAGTCTGGTTTTACTGAACAAGAGATAGCTGCTTTCCTTAGTAGGAAGATTCATGAAGCAGTGGATGAAAGCAAACGGGAGATATTATCCTTGGAAACAATGTTAAACTGCGAAGGAGAGGTAGCCAGATTATACAAAGGTAGATTTGAAGAAATAACGAAGGTTACCAGTGGAATGGATTCGGAAACCAAAACCCTCACCTTAGCTCTCAAAGATAGGTTAGACAGGGAAGTATCCGCTTCGGGATCTAAGGAAGCCACGATATCAGAATTGAGGGATGAAGTTGAGGACGTTAGGAAACAGTATCGCATGGAAAAGTGGCAAGCTGATCTTAACGAAAGGAACAAGGATAAGTTTCTCAAAGAATTATCCGAACAGGAAAGAGCTAATCAAAAATCAAATAGGGAAATAGAGGAACAGAACAAAAAGGTTGAGCATCTGGAATCGGAAACCGAAAGGCTTAGGGATGATAGAAACGAACATAAGGCTTACTGTCAACAGCTATATGAAGAGTTGTGGGGAAACGGCGGATATGGGGAACACGAAGAGGCGGAAGCCGAAAAGACTGAGAGAGGCGAGGCACTCAAGGCCGAAGCCTCCAGGATATCACGTCGTGAAGCCGACAAGATCGTAGTCCCTCATTGGCCAAAATCCCATGACTTGGACGGTTGGAAAAGTCAGCTTTTGTCGAACGTCTTGAGCGCGTGTGCAGACACCGATCAAGAGGCATGGATATCATGGTTAGGAGAAGCATTCAAGTTGGACCCTGATTTCAAAGGAATGAGCAATTCTGGAGGATCGAGGTTCACAACCATTGATGTGAAGTTAGCAAATGCTCTTAACGCCATGATTGCATCATCAGAGGATAGTGGCAGAGAAATTGGTATGGAAATTAAAGTCATGACTCTCGACATGGCTAGAAAAGCTCCCCCGAAGGTCGTTCGAGGAAGACAAATAGTGGCAATGATACTTGATAGTTTCCGCAGTGCGACTCATACCGATTTGGCATTCACAGGAAAACATCTATATGAATTGACATATCCTGGGGATAACAAGCTGAGTCTTTTCAAGAACCAATGGATTCACATACTGTCAGCAATGAGAGAAGATGACAAGCCACGTGGACTAGCCCTTAGAGACATATTGTTTGATAAGATCAAGGGGTCATCATCAATGGCTCTCGACATCAGATATTACAAAAAGAATCCTGAGGGTCACCCCGAAAAGACATATGAGTACCTAATGGAAATGATCAATAGGACCATTGCTACTGAAAGAGAGGAAAAGAATCGTCTAGAAAAGTTGAAGGGCGTGAATCAAATAGTTTCGAACCCCAAAGCTTTAGCGGCTGAGAAACCGGGGAAGAAGGATGACAACACCAAAGCAGACAAGACCCCTAAAGCCAATGAAAATGCCGCTCCAGTTCTTACTAAGCCCAATCCCAAAGCCCACAATGAGAACGAGAAAGGAAAGGGTAAGTACGAAAAGGGGAAAGGCAAAGGTAAGGGGAAAGATAGAGATAAATCTAGGGCTAGACCGCCTAGCGTCGACAGGAAAAACATTCCATGTGTTTATCACTTCCAAAAGGGTGGATGTTCGAAAGGGAAGGATTGTCCATTCAGTCATTCCAAGAAAAGAGGACCATGCGGTTCCAGTTTTGGACCGGGAAACAGGAAAGGAACTCCAAGGAATGATAGGCCGAAAAGTGACAAACCGTGTTTTCTGTATGCCAAGGGCAAGTGCGACAGAATGGATTGTCCTTACAAGCATGATAACAGTGCAGCTCCAGCTGAGAGTGGATCCCCAAAGGCAAAGGCTGTTGCTCCCAAAGGGAAGGCCAAAGCCGCTGTTGCGAAGGCCAAAAGTGCCGCCGTGGTAGTTCAAGTCAAGCCGGGAGATAACAATGGTTACCTATCCGATTGGTCTGATAATGAGGATCCATCCCCAGTTGCAGCTAGCAAGACATTCGACAGACATAGGATACATCATGTGAGGAAGGACAAAGTCGTTAAGATTAAGAGAAGGCCCGAAACAATCAGATTCGATATTGGCGTGAACACAAATGGGTTACCTAAACGCACAAAACGTAGAGAGAACCGGCCTAGATACGTTAAGAGGGATTTCTTAGAATCAGAAACGTTCAAGCATCAAACAGCAGTAGATCATCTACTAGCGAGGGCAAGGGCCAAGGTTCTCAGTAATGAGATAATGGGCAAGAAACCTGAAATCAAGGTCATGATCGGGAAAGATGTGTACGTCAAGGTTCAATGGAGGAACGACAAGATCCTAGAAGAGATGATGAAAACTGGGAATAAGAGGAATCAAAGGAAACAATCATCATGCGTGCCAGCGGAACCATTGACCAAATCCGTTAGATTCATTATGGACACTGGTTGTGGTCATGATTTTAATCTCCCAAAGAAAGGTCAAAGAACTAGGTTTGGAAACATTCCTGGACAATGATGGTATGACTTTCATGACTGCAAACGGCTTTACAGATTCCAATGAAATAACCGTTATGGACCATGAAGGGTTAGGACAATGTAAATTACATGTGCTAAACCAAACGCCTGCGGTATTGTCAATTGGAAGTCGATGCAGTAAAGAAGGTTATTCTTTCATTTGGCCAGAGGGTGAGGATATGAAACCAGCAATGATCAATGACGAAAGCGTATGCACCTTCCTAGAGGTCGATGGAGACATTCCATACTTGATTCCAGGGAGTATACCCAAAGATGATGAAATGAAGGAAAATCGCACAAAGATCATCGGTCATCTAGAATCCTTGATAAGTAAAAAGAGAGCAAAAGAACAAAAGGATCAAGATGAGAAGCCTATTGCTGCCGCCGGTGAAGAACCGGATGACGATCCACCCGAACCATCATCTGAAGAAGAGATCGAGGAACGCAAAGACGTGCCTGAGAGTGGAGAATTGAAAGGCCGCATGAACCGGAAGCCAGATCTGAGGAAGATCATGATGGACTGATCGAGGTAGACGTCGAACACGGAGCACCAAGATATGCCAAGCCGGGAACATTGAAACGAGAAGCCAAAACTTTGGATCACCTAATGACCCATAGATACAGTAATCCTTATTGTGATTCTTGTTTAGGGGCTAAGATGAGGCATTTCAAAACACGTAAGAATGCATTTGAAAGAAAGCTGGTGAAGTTTGGCGATCTGATAACATTTGATTTCGTGGATATGGGAAAGGCATTGGAAATCGGCTGGAGAGAACATAAAGAACTGCTAGTGATTCGCGATAGATTCACGGGCATGGTACTCGGTTCACCGGTACCTGATAAGTCCACGGAAACCGTCGTGAGAGCAATCAAAGGATTCATCGGAGACCGAAAGGTCACATGTGCGTACTCCGATAGCGCACCTTCGTTCGAGGCAGCAATGCGTGAACTTGGAATCCCACTTGCACATGACAAGTCATTGCCAGGGAGAAGTGTCACAAATAGCATAGCCGAAAGGAACAATCTTTTCATCATTGACACTGCTTCCACATGTCTACTACATGCAGATGCAGGTCTTCCAGCATGCTTCTGGTCGTATGCCGTGGAATATGTAAGTCATGCGCTGAACATTGAACGATTGGAAGATGGAAGTGCATGGGAAAAGATGCATAAAGAAGCTTTCAGAGGAAAGACGATCCCATTCGGGGCTAAGGTTCACTTCAAACCAAGTGAAGCGCGGAAATCGGAAGCGCCAGCAAAATTCAGTCCTAGGGGCATAGCTGGCGTATTTGCTGGATATGTATTGAACTCTGGCATGAAATGGGGTAGGAAAATGTTGGCGTGGTCATTAGAGATAATGTCTACGCTAACACTTGCCTTTGATTTGGAAAAGGTACCATTAAGGGCGGTTGATCCTCATATCACCGAAGTTGTCGTTATGGTATATCGAATTCCCATTGAGGGAAATATATGAGAAGACCAATGGAACAATTGAGGGGTTGAGAAATAGGGATGACCCCGAAATTGAAGATGAAGGTGATGATGAGATTGGTGATGGAGATGGGGACGATGATGATACTGATGAAGACGGTGGAGAGGACAAGAAGAAGAAACCCAAGAAAGTTGATGAAGGTAAACCCAAACTGCTACACTACTCAGAGGGTATAGCATCGGATGGGGTTATCTACGTCAACGATCTAGGGGATGAAGTCAAGCTAGATTCCAAAAGGAGAGCATACCGAGTAGGGAGTGATGGGAGAAAGCTTATGCCTTCTAAGCGACCTTCAAGGTATGTAACCCCAGAGGAATGGAAAGCTATGAGCATGAGAGAGAGAGATATCAGCAAAAGCCGCCGATGATGTGGCTAGAGAAGAAGTCGAAAAGGAAGACAAGGCTGCCAAGAAAAAGGTGAAGAAAAAGAAGGAAAAGAAAGAGAAAAAGGACAAGAAGAAGTCAAAGAAAGACGAATATGTAGACTTTGATGATGATGACTATGTAGGATCCGGGTGTGAAGATCTGGAAGACATGTTGGAGGCAAAGGCCAGGTCAGAAGCTGAGGCAAGAGCATCAAGCAGCAAAGACAAAGCAACACCAGCAACTTCCACATCCGATGATGATATCTCAACTCATAACGATGATACATCCTATGAAACTGACGCATATCCTGAAGAATGGTTAGAGTGGGAGGAATTCGTTAGCCAGCAGGAGGGACCGGGTATTGATACCGAGAGAAATAACAATTATGTATATGAGGCATTAGTATGCGCTGCCGAATATCATGATGACCCGAAATCATCATACAAAGTCAATAAGGAGAAGGTCATTGCTCCATCCATGCCATGTATCAACACAGGGAAGATACATGAACATCGTGAAAAGATTATGGGACAACAGCTACCATTTCCAGCAGCAGTGTCCAGACCAGTATCAAGGAAAGAAATGTTAGAAAACCCCGAAGCATTAAAGAAAATGAGGGATGAATGGAATGGACTGACAGGGCAAGGAACCTTTGAATTTGGTACTGCCAAGAACCCACTGATATTCGAGTATGATACCATTAGAGCTGAAGCAAAGAAAAATGATGAAGAAATCCATTGCGGTAGGGTTCATGGGATCATGGTTGAAAAGCATTGGCAGTTACCCAAGGAAGATCCAAGACGAAAGTTTAAGGGCAGAGCAGTACTACTGGGGAATAAGGTTACCAATCAAAACATAGAAGCTGCATTCTTTCAAGATTTAGGTAACTCGCCTGCGACATTCGAAGCAGCAAGATGGGCAGACCTTTACGGATTACTTCCCAACAACTCAGTAATGCTTTACGGATTACTTGCAAGATGTGCATACATCCAAGCGGACCTCAAGGGTCCGAGATTCTTTGTAGAACTCCCTTCAGAGGCATGGCCCTCATGGGTGAATCTGCAAGACTATAGACGACCAGTCGTGCGGTTGAGAAAAGCCCTGTATGGACATCCGGACTCCGGAACCATGTGGGAACAACACTGCACGGGTTTGTAGCAGTAGGTCCTGAATGGCCATCCACATATTATCACAAGGAAATGGAATTACTTCTTGTGGTTTATGTCGATGACTTGAAAATGGCCGGTCCAGAATCCAATATGAAGAAGGGATGGACACTGTTACGTTCTAAGTTGGATTTAGAACCCGAAACCGAACTAGGACTATACCTATCGATACCAATTAGTGCGGGGACAAACCAAGCTAAAGGATGGCACAAAAGTTTCCACCATTACATATGACATGGAAAGCTTCCTGGAACAGAGTATTCAGAAATACTTGGAGATTGCGGGGAAAGACGTATCACTAAAGAGCGTACCAACTCCATCTCTTGCTGAAGAAGCAAAGGATCACCCAGCACGAGCTCCTTGCGGAGAGGGTCCCGTAAGTCAATGTACATGGTGCGGTACGATTCATCCCATCACGGAGCCAACGAAATCCAAGATGGTTCCTACCAGCAACAGTGCACAAACGCCGGGTGATGAGATGCCAAAGGGTGAGCTCGCTCCCCATGCGGCAAGCGTGTTAATGAAGCTGTTATACGCTGCCCGTATTGCCAGGTTTGACTTGCTTCGTAGCATCAATACTTGCAAGTTCTTTTGGTTATAACTTGGTTAGAACCTATGTAACTAAGAACTAATCATAGGTTAGCCCAGCCTAAGTTGATTTTAAATTGCCTAACTAGCATGGAGTTATAATTTGGTTAGCCCCTACTTATAACTTGAATCCAAGTTATAACTTAGTTACTAACTTGAAGCTTTTTTATTTTTTATTTTCCAAAAAAATACAACTAACTTGGCTAACTTGATTTCAAGTTAGCCTATTGGTTTTTAGTACTAAATCACAGTTTTTGGAATTTGATTGGCTTTGGATTAGCATTGTTTTTTAGAATTGGAATTGGAATTATTGGAATTTATGTGTTTGACTTTTTTGTTGGATTCATCATACTTGAAGAATATGGAGTATAATTGACCTCCTATTATTCACATGTATAGATCCCTTCTGACGGTTGTTCACTTAAGATCTTCAATCATATTTGGCTCAAGATTAAAAAGGCGTGTGCCATTTGGTTTGGGGCTGATTACCCAAACAAGTGGTTATCAGCCGTAGTTGCTCTTTCGTGCTGCATTTGCCATAGTTCTTCAGTCGGTGCTTACAGTTTGTGGTACATTGGAATTTTTGGCATTTACAGTACAACAATCAACAACAACAGTTTCTTGATTCGGGTCTTTATCGGGGCGTAAACGGATCTTGAACGTTGTATGAGCGAGCGGTCACGGTCACCTGCTGAAGTTCGTCCTAAGCGTGGCATCAGGGGTGGTGCGGCGGCTCGCCGCAAAAGGGAAGCCTATCTTCGTCATCAAGAAGCTCTGGGCTACGATCGTAACAAGGTTGGTATAGTCCACGCTGGTGGGTTGGCCAGACCGTTGTATACTCCGTGCACTTGGGAGCCGGAGTCTACAACTGACGAGGAGAGTGTGGAGTTTGTGGATCCTGAAGGGTTGCAACAGAATTTGGTGGATATCGTGGATTTAGAGGCTCCAGCTCCGTTGTTGCCTTTGTCGAGGCCGACTCCTGAGACTGTGTTGCTTAAGGCACGTCCTAAGGGGACCAAAGCAGCCCAGCTATCCTCCACCAAAGCCTGCAGGACCAAAGCAGCCTGACTATCCTCCACCTGCCAAAGGTTCTCTTGGAGTGCGTCCATCATCATCGTCGAGTGCAACAAGCAGTGTTCCGAAGCCATCTGCAGCTCCTAAGGTTGTTATCAGGCCTGCGGTTCCAAAAGTTGCTCCAACATCTGCGGTTCCAAAGGTTGCTCCAACACCTGCGGTTCCAAAGGCTGCTCCAAAGGTTCCGGTTCCAAAGGTTGCTCCAACACCTGCGGTTCCAAAAGTTGCTTCAAAGGTTGCAGTTCCAAAGGCTCCGGTGGTTGATCCTGCATCTACAGCTCCAAAGACACCACCGAAACGTGCTCCAGTGATTGATCTTGAAGGGCCATCAGCGTCATCTTCTGTGTCTGTCAGGTCCTTCGTTCCGATCAACCAGCGGTTTTTGAGGGGAGTCGAAGCATTTTCTTTCAACGATCGTGGGGAACTTCGACAGCGATTTTTGGAGACGGTTGGTACATTGGGTCAAGAGGGTCGTGTGATTGCGATTGATTGGCGCCAGGTGAGTGATACTTGGAGACTCAACCGGAGGGATGCGGCGAGGGCAGATCAGCATACTGGTGCATTGCCTCGTCAGGTCATTGAGTTTTACGACGTGGTCAAGCAGAATCTTCAAAGGCAGGATCGCTTGATTATCCTAAGTCATATCGAGAGATCGGAACGAAATCGGAACTTCCTTTTGAAGAGCGTTGAGCATTGTGGATTGCCAATCGATCTTGTCGTTATCACTTCAAACCGAACAGGACTGGGGGGTAAGGCGGCGGTGCTTCAAGCTCTTTTGGGACAAAGGGAGATTGGACGCGCTTGCATTTTGGACGATAATCTGCAGGTGCTCACGGAAATCAAAGAGCTGGGCGGACTTGCCTTGCATATCAAAACACAGCGTCGCGAATCGTGGGCCGGGCGTTCTGAGTGGAACATCAGTGCGCAGTGGCCATTCGTGAAGGTGTTTTTGACGAGCCGTGGAGTTCCAGTTATCCGATTCGGTTGATCTTATCTTTCTTCAAGGGCGTTTAGCTGCACTTTGCTGTGCCTCTACGTGACCTTGTTTGACGATTCTTTTTGTACAGTGCTTAGTGCATTTCATTTTCATTCATTTGTGTTGTGCTTGTTTTTGTTTGAGTAGTTGGAACCAGATCTACTTGATTGGTTGCATTGCGCCACGAGTGTGATCAGACGGTGTCAGTTTGTGGATTTCCAGCNCTTATATTTTCTTCAAGGACGTTTAGCTGCACTTTGCTGTGCCTCTACGTGACCTTGTTTGACGATTCTTTTGTACAGTGCTTAGTGCATTTCATCTTCATTCATTTGTGTTGTGCTTGTTTTTGTTGAGTAGTTGGATTTAGATCTACTTGATTGGCCGCCTTGCGCCTCGAGTGTGATCAGACGGTGTTAGTTTTTGGATTTCCAGCTCAACAAAACTTCACATATCCATCAAGCTTCAATTGCTTTATCCTTTATCACTTTCATCTTTGCTTTTTGCAGAACCGTCGAATTACACCACCAGCACAGTTTTTGCCTGTACTGTTTCCCATCGGCATTTTGCTTGAACAGTGGGTCTCAGGAATTCAGATTTCGAGCGGTTCGTGCAAAATCATTTATGGCTTCAGATCCTACCTCATCCTGTTTGAACATTTCAGGGACTAGTAGTCAATCCGTTCTTGGTGGAGCAGTTGCTGTTAGGTCTAGAAGTGCATCATCAGGTCATTCTAGCCAGCACTCAACTCCCCGAAAGAGATCCAATCGGAAGACCAATCCATCTTTAGTTGGGGCATTGAAAAGGATTCCAAAAGCTAAGTCCCTCATGCCACCTCCTCTGTCAAGTGCAATGGATTTCGATGTTGGAGAACAGATTCCATCACAATCGGCATGTGCAGGGAGTCCCCCACAAGGAGAGGTTGAAAGAACTACTGATGTCAAGATCCTGAATCAATCATCAATTCGAATGAGGGCCCTGGATCTGAGGGGTTTTAGATAAAACAAAAAAAACAAAAAAAACAAAAAAAACAGAAAAAAACAAAAAAAACAAAAAAAAACAAAAAAAACAGAAAAAACAAAAAAAAACTAAAGAGATCCAATCGGAAGTCCAATCCATCTAGGGATATGAGGATTAGCCAAATGACCAATGAAACTTCTCAGCTTCAATCCATGGTTGAACAATTGAAGAGCAATTTAGATAGGATGACTAGTGACCATCAGTTCCAAACCAATCGCTTGGAAAGTGAGTTGTCACAAGCAAGAGTTGTTGATGCCAATCAGCGTGAAACAATTCGTCAACTGGAGGAACGGCTGGCTGCTTTGCGCCACACCTCCGCAGCATCAACTGCCATTGTGAAGGCTCCTGAACCGCAAGTGATGGTGCAACAGGAAGATCAGGGTCAATCTAGAATAATCTTAGAAGCTATTCAGCATTTGTCAACCAGATTGGATCATTTTGAATCTCAATCCAAAAGCCAAAATTATACGGAACAAAGAAATCCTTCTTCATCAGCTTCACAGAGTAGACGACCACCTTCA
>DF244534.1:4699-29537 GCA_000507305.1 Breviolum minutum Mf 1.05b.01 | reverse complement strand
GGAGCGCATAGAAGGGTGGTATATATCCATTAATACATGGAAATGCGCAACATGTACAAACAAATTGATGGAACCAACTTGTGGGTCTAAAGGTGACCGACCGCAAGATGAAAGGGTGCGAGAACATGTACCGCCAAGATGATTGTTGACTAACATACTCTGTTATTGATTATTCTTGTACTGTTTGCTCATTCAGCATGTGAACCGATTGAATCTAAGTATGGCTGCATACATTTGTTTTAAGATGGGTTTAAGCGTCTTTAAGTTGGATTTGGGATGATTTGGGTACTGTGGCAAAGCGGGTGGCACGCACCCTTATTCGCGTTTGTATATACTGTATATAGATAATTCATTATAATTCCATGTGGCATGTTTTGCAGTCCTCGGAACTGTTTGTGGCCTATGGTGGCCAGAACATGGAAAGTCAGGTGCAGCATGGTGCCTTCTTTGGATTGTAGTCCGATTTGCGACTCATGAGACTTTGCGTGAAGTTGAAATCTGTACGCCAATGGATGTATGGAAGCTTTGGTGCTTGCCGCTCTTCCTGGCTTCTCACATCCACATGTTCTCGACACCCTCGTCTCGCTGGCCCTTATATAAATGAAAAAGACTGCATGACTGCATCAATGATTTCGCTTGAGCGGCTTTGCACGGAACCCATCAGTATACACGTATATCTATATTCTCTATTTCTTTAGATATATATATATTGTATTTTCGTTACAGTAATTACAATATAATACAGTAATGTTTGTTTAATAATATAATATTGTACATCTCATCAAGTTTTCGATGTTTGGGCCAGGTTGGGAAGTTGCTTGGCTAACTTAAGCTTGCCGAACAAGTCTGAGGGCTTTGAAGAGGCCACTGAGTCACTGGGTGTTGGACGGTGGAACATGTTGGAACACGACAAGTTTAGGAGCACTACAGGAATGGAGCACTAGTTGTAGAAAGGAGCATTAGTAATCAGTAGTTTTTTTTGGGATCAGATAGAGTGCAGTGCAATGAATACGGATATGGATGGATGGATGGATGGATGGATGGCTGGATGGATGGATGGATGGCTGGATGGATGGATGATGGTTAGATAGAAAGATAAACAGATAAAGAGATACAATACAGAGAGCGAAACTTTTTTTGAACAATATTTCCTGCCTAAGGCAGGCTTGGCATTCTTTCAGTCTTTTGAGTTTATATAGTAATTCTTTTTAAGATGTCTCCAAGACTAAGCCTTGGGGGATGGTGTGCCGTGAGGGCGTCTCTTCGAAACGAGACCAGAAAGCCCAAGAGAGAGGTATACAAATGGATAGAACAGCTTAGGTAGAACGGATAGATAGATTAATACTTGCACGAGGTGGACCATATGCTTGGCACTGTAAACTCAGCAAACGATGCAGTTGAGAGTTCACTAGAACATGCGAAGGGATTAGACGAATCCGATAGATAGCTTAGATAGTAGGTAGCTTAGGTTAGTGAATGGATAGATAGGTCATGATAGGTCCAGGTATGGATAGGTGGCATAGCATAGAAGTGTTGTTGCTATTGTGATTGGAATGTCAGAACCCGCGTCGGAGTTTTCAACAATTCAAGAAGTTGTTCTTCATTCTTTGCTCACTACCTCTTTTTGCAGCTCCCATCTTCCGTTGTGGGATCAGATGAGTGGCAAAGGAGTGGTCCGGTGTTCCCATTATCATTGTCTTTGTTTTTTGTGGCAACTAGGCAAGCCATGTTACTAGATCAATGGATGTTAATGGGGGAACCCACGTAGGTGACTTTCAGCTGGAGACCTGAGTCCGAAGCAAGCGATTATCTCAGGCCAGCAAAGTCTTGAACAAATTATTGATCTTCGGTGCGTTGGTTGATGTACTCAGTTCCTGTTGCTTTGCAGTCCTTTTGAATGCCTACTTGGTAGATTGGTTTGCGAGGGGCTTTGTGTTCTCATCCTCATGGCGCACCAGTTTACCGGTGTTGAAAGGAAGTGGGTGAAGGAGAAGAAAGTCGACACTCGCTTGGAGGATTTGGAGCCATCGAACTGGCTGGCATCTCAATGCTAGACTAACGTGACTGTCCGAACTAGATTCAGTTGGCATTCATCAAAGACTGGAATTTTGAAGTTTGGGCGTGCAGACCCTTGTGTTCAGGTCCAAGGAGAGGTGGCAAGTCTGGTATTCCTGGCGTGTTACGGCTTTATCTCCAGCGTTGAACATACCCCGGCATGGACTTTGGCGATCGAACGATGACTAGAGAATTATATTGATTAGATATTGATTAGAAATCATCACTTGTCATGTTTTCTTGGTGCAGCGATGTGCCATGTGCGAAAGTGATCAGGGTCTTGATCGAGCATGACTTCAAATTTGAAGAATCTACATTGACACAAGACATACATAAGACATACATTGACAATTTGGATCTTATGCTTGATTTCATGAATATGTTTTTTTCACTCATCGCACTTGATTTGGTATGGAGGCAGATGGAGCTTCAGACTTGGCAACGGAAACAGGTCTGCCACGGCACCGGGGTGTTGTTCTGCCACTGCAGTCCATACGGTCCATGCGGATGAAAGACGATGAACTTAGTCAAAAAGTATGATGACATATCAATACATATCATCCATAGAGGTGAAAGGGGCACTACAGGGACTTGAACAAGATTCAAGAGTCCCTAAAGCTCTACTGACCTTCAGATTTGCAGGAAACATACTGTATATAAGGTTTGCTGCAGCCCCGCTTCTTCAACGTGAGAGGTGGCACGTCTAGAGTCCAGAATGTGCTCCACAGCTCAGAAATTAGAAATATGGTTGCGCACACGCGCGAACACACACAAGCACAGCAGAAAGGATTCTTTTAGTCAAAGATTGCTGGTGCAAAAAGAGGTTCGTTCTGCAAAAGAGTTTCTTTACACGGGGTGCTTTGCGTACTCTACAAGAACGATGGCTGTGTGAAAGGGCCAGGCTCTTTGTGTAACTGAAAAGCCAGACCGCTGTTTGTGCAAAAGGGTGGTTGCGTGGGCCCTTTCCTTAAAAGATTTACAAGGTTGTTTGGCCTTCTGTGTAGAGTCTGTTTGTGTAAGAGGGGCGCCCATGCCTGCAAAATCCTGCAAACATGTGTGAACATACACCTCCTTCCATTTGCTACTCTTCTGCGCTTTTGGTATGTCCGTTCGTTTGGTTCCTGGAATGAATGCCGAATAGTGTTTGCAATATCAATATCCTGCTCATAGAAACCCATGGGGCAGTGGTGGGGACGACTCCTTTCCAGAAATGTTGAAGCATTTGATGCGAATGCAAGTAATATATACAATATATATATAGAATCGACTCGTAACCCATGGCAAACTTGCGTGGGATCGTGACTACATACTTTCGTTTTCCCTAGTGCAGAGATGTGCAGAGTGGATCGAAAGCCTAGGCCCACACGTTATACGTTATGGAATGCTTACACATTTGTATGGAGAGAGAGAGGGCAAAGTTGCAAAGGTACACTTGTGCAATCTTGTGCACTAATGCCCCAAGAACGATTTTGACCACTGGAATTCTCAACCCTGACACAGAGATGCATCAAAGGATGATTGATTTTTGCTGATATTTGCAGCTTGAGTGAACGAAAGCTGCCGAGAGGTTGAGTACAAGGAGAAGCAGCAAATGATGGCAATGCAACAGCAGCAGAACCAGATGAACCAGCAGACCCCGCAGAATCAACAGAAGACTCTCACCAATGGCTGCTTAGTTTGCACAATGAAGGTTTTGCTATGTTTGTGCCGAGTGTCAAGTTTAAAAATCTATTCAATCCATCGTGGTTCATTGCGATTCAATGATGACCTCGGTGCTACTAAGGTGAAAATGGTATGGCGGAAGGTGGCCTCACTGTCTTCAGCTGGGATTGATCATGTACAGGGATTTAATGTCAGGGCCAGTCTAGAAAGGCGTACAGCACGTCCAGTGTAGTGCCACCACAAAGTGGAAAACAGGCACTTTTTTTCACTAGATGCACTATCGAACTTGGGATGAACTTCATGCTTCTGCTTCCGGAGGTGGAAAAGACTCCAAAGAGGCCGGTGGTGGAATTGAGACGGACAGTTGCAGCCCAGCAGGTGGACTCGATTGCTGGAGAAACTGCAGTCCACAACAAATCAGCTTCCCGCAGGCCCCCAACGAGGAAGAAGATCCTGAAATGAAGGATGCGATGGAGGATTGTCCGCCCCTTGGAAAGTCACCCTCAATGACCCTGATTTGCTACCATTCGTTGCCATGATACCGGCTCTTACTGGCTGATGTGTAGTAGGACTACTTCTTAGTGTAGTACCCTATTGGATCCTTTTGCCCCTTCCCAGCCCCCTAGAAAAGTATATATCGAATATATAATATAGTAGGACTAGCAGCGTGTTTACCCCCACACTGCCTTTCCTGGCTGTTGGCTTTTCCATGGTTTGCTGGTCGTGGCCGTGTACTCTGCACTTGTGTCAATTCCAAGGCGCAGACGTGCTGCAAACCCTTCGAGAAGAGATCGAGTTGCAAGACACTGATGTCTTCAGTGTCCGGTCCTCACTTGGCACTCGTGTCTAATTAGTGTTTCTCTAAACATGTATGTAAAAACTACACTCTATGCTGGAATTCTTGAAGAGCATCGTATATGCCACAAGCTGGTAGTATCAAAACGATTTTTCATTATTATGCATTGTCAATAGATAATAGTGCCTGACTGTTTTTGAGAGGGTCAGGTTTGGATAGCTTTTGCAAGTGGGTATGTTCAGATTTCTATCTCTACCATTCTCAGCCTGTCACTGTCAGGCTGAAGATATTTGTGACATCGGGGATGGAAAGCCTTTGTTTGCCGCCTTCAATTTTGAGGATCCTAGCTTGCACGTGGGGTTTGAATGCAAGGAATGTTGACATGGGAGGCGATTACCAATAGAATTCGCTTGATTGTTGAACCTGAAGTTAAGCTTCCAATGGCAATTTTTACGCTGTGCGAGTTGTTTTGGAGCTTTTTCGCACGGACCATGTGTGTGACATGAATTCATTCATCAATCATTAACGAAATCGCGCAGCAAATGCCAGGATTGGGCCATGCTGAGTCTCAGAGTGGAGTTGCCTCCCTGGCATGTTGCCAAATTTGGTCACATTCAGTTCAGTTTGCTGATTCGTCTATAAACAAATCCATAGAGGGACTACATATTAATATTTGAACGCTCCTAGAGTTTAGATTGAACCTGATTTTGGACAATTATGGACAATCTGAGTTCTGTACTGTACAGCTCTTGTGCTATTTCGAAATTTACTGTAGCCCAGTAATCTTTACATATTTGCGTTTGGGCTGTATATAAAGTTGCCAAGAGTGTATCTAGGGCAGAGCCGCAGCCGTTTGCTTTTCTGTTTCTGTTTGCTTGAGCTGCGATGTGTCTTCCAGTAGGATCCGTATGATCTGATACAACAATTATGGAATATTATGCAGTGATAGAATTATTCTACACTACATGGTAGTAGTTAAGGCATGTTAAGACCTACTTGGACGCACACTTGCAGTCTGTGCAGTCGAGTCATATATATAAATATGGTAGCCCCCCCCCCCCAGGGCCTACCTCGGAAGGAGGGGAATGTATCACTTACCAAGTGTGGTGTTGAATGCATTCAGAGACATGCTCAGAAAACACTGTAAATTCCAGTGTTTTATGCACATCCTATTGNCTCAACAACATGATCAATGAGTATTGATACGTTCGAAAGAGGAATAAACATAAAATATTGCTTGACCGCCATTGCAAAGCACATTGTAGAGACACAGACATTACATTGAAAACGATTAAGAACATCATTAGATATGTAGCTGTATCACCTCACAAAATCACTTATGCAAACTTTCCTCTGAAAGCAATTTTTATCTTAAAAGGTAGGCCCTGGAGGGGGGGGCTAGCATAAATATGTATAGAATCTTTCCAGGTCATCATCTTCATTTGATTGTTTCAACTGCAGTCAGAAGCCTGCAAGACTCAAGGATTACAAAGCAACAGGACTTCACTGCCAGGAACATGCTCATCCATGCCTTCTTGCACGACTGTGGCGATGCAGACCGCACAGGTGCGGGGCGTCTAGAAAGTGCTACCTCTAGAGATGTGCATAGATGTACATATATATAGTACAGTATAATATATATACGTATACTACCAACATAATTGTTTTGCTCTTGTTTCGGGCGCCTGATTTTTCTAGCCCATGGAACCTAATGACCTGACTTGTATCAACTTTGCAGGACCAAGCCTTTTTTGAGAGATTTTTGTGATTGATTGCACACCACGACGACTTACACTTACACTGAGGCATCCATCCAGAGTTTATCCCATTCTACTTTGGCTTCTCGGCTGAAAAAGCATGAAAAAGCGACTCCGTAATGCTCTCGGTGAGATGAGTTGGCAGGTTGCTTTGAGATGTTTTGAGTTTGTGAGAGACCATTCTCTGTAATCACGCCATGCCATGCCTATCCGGACTCTGGGCCCCTGCAGTTATTTCCCCAACTTGAGAGCAGGTTGCAGCTTAGTATAGCTCAGTCCTGCCGAGGCAAATATTTCAGGCGCAACTTCAGCCCAAAGTTCTATGGTGTGTGGCACCTACTTCTGCTTTGTAAAGACGAGACACCCATCTGACACTTGTGTTTGCCTTGCTGCACAAGACGGATCAAGATAGTACCAGTCTTGTGTTGCAAAATTACGTTCTTTGATTGTCTTCAATTCCATGCTGCTTTAATTCCAGGCATAGGTTTCTTGTGTCTGCTGGGAAAAGAGTAAAGAGGACGAGAATAGGCAAATATGGAATGATTCTTTCAGAATCAGACTGATCAGCGAGTACAAGACTGTGTACGACATTGTCTGGTTTGGCATGACCCCTTTCACTTTTGTCCGTATCTTCTGTAATTTTCCCATGCTGATATATCATGACAATAGATGACATACACAGCACTTGTTCCTTGGTTCTTGACCGTCTTTTTGGTCGTTTTTGTTTGTCTCTTTGGCAGGCCGCTTTTGCACGGTGTTGCCTGTAAGGTCAACACAATGGAAGAGCTCATCACCCTTATCGACGACACCTTGGAGACAACCTCAGTCCATCATAAGGTTTAAAGTTTTAAGATTCTAAGACATTCTACGATGGCTCAAAGTTCAAGGTGGTTTAAGCATTGAGTTATTGTTTTGATATTTAGGTTTAATAGTTTAAGCAAGTTGATGCTGTACTCAATGCAACTGCGAGTTCAAAAGACGTGGCACTTAGGCGCTGAGTGTAAAGTACATGAAGGGAAGGATTAGTCAGCTTATCGGTGACATCCCTACTAGAGTACCTATAAAATGGCAAGTGCTGGCGTAAGGCTTTGGCTGGCAGGCATTGACTTCGCAAGCAAATTTGAGATGGGTTTCAGGGATGCTAGTGGTGCAGAGAGAGGTGTTAACAATAGTAGGCAGCTGTATGCAAGGAGTAACGCGAAGGACGCCCGAACATGTTCACATGTTCAAGCACATCCAAGCGCCATACCTCAAAAACCACACCACTCCATTCGCTGGGACATATGCGAACCAGCACCCGGACTGGTATGGTCACAAGCAAGTCTGACGGGGAACTTGGAAGGACACATAATAGGCAAGTCAGACCATGAGGCCAGCATACACACTACTCTTGGGGCTGGGAGCGAACTTCTTTTCACAAGGGACATCTGTGATGGCGCGGGGAGAGGGAGAGAGAGAGAGAGCGGCGAACATTGAAGCGGTGTAAAAGACCAATAATCAACGTAGCGTGGGAGGGTACGTATAGACTGATACTGCATATAGACTGCAGACTGCACTGGTTACAGTGTACAGTGTACAAGGTGCACGGCAATGATGCATCAGCACCGCCATTGTCGATGCAGAAACATGTTTGCCCAGTTGATCGGCCATCTTGATGCAGTTGTCCCATGACAAATCTGATTTATTGGGGATGTAATGGAGTCCATAACCCCTGTAGCCAATCTAAGCCTGCACGTGTGCAAGGTGCTGTGTGGCCGAGTGGTAGAAAGCCAGGTCTCTGTTGAGTCCGGACCTTGTACATGTGAAATGATGTGGATTCATTTGAATACATTCGACACGTCATTTGTATCCCTGCTTGATTCAGCGGTGCTGTCTTTTTCAAAGAAATTGTATAATTTCAATGTTTCATATAATCTTTACAGACTTACTTCCTGCACTTACTTCTTATACATCTACCATTATTCCAGCAAGAAACAAATATTTCTCATTACTCAGATACGTTTATGCAGTGCTACTATTCCCAGAAGACTTGAGTACAAGATGTAGCAGCATCGTATGTGAAGAAAGCCTGCGAGCTTTGAGAGCCAACGGATGCTAGCCAAGAACTGGCACTCACGACGGCATTTCTGGCGACATGTTTTCTTAAAAGACCAACTTTACATGCCTTTCTCTGGGGAGGCGTTTTTTCATTTGTGATTCCTTGGATTTTGGGACGCACTCTGCCCATGAGGCTTGAGACCAACGAGGTCTTCGTAGCGTTGACCGAAGATGCTCGACGAATCAGGCCCGACCAACAACATAATTGATACTGTGAAGTGCTCGCAGATCTGCTACATGCCAAGATGAATTCATGTTACACTGTTACACGTTTTAAATGCATTGACTTCTCCTCTTGTGTTCCTGCACTGAGGCAGCGGAAGCTAAACTCAGGGGACATGTCGGCCAACCTGCAAATCAACATCCCACAGGATGGTCAGTTTGGACTCGGCCTCAGTACCTTTTGGACCATTTTCAAACGATGAGTCAGGGCTTAGAACCAGTCAAAGCATCAGTCATGTGACAGCAGAAGCTATCTATCGATTGGGTTTAATGTACCTACAAAAGAATCTGTTATCTGAGGTCAAGGACAGTGCTGCGGTCAGATGCAACAGATGTATGGGCAAGGCTATGGACAAGGCCAAACTTGGAGATGTGCTTGAAACTTTTGTGCTGCCTAAAGTGTACTGTGTAGATCTTTGTAGAAACAACCGAAGAAGGCAGGTCGGCGAAGCGTTGCCAACTGCATCCAACCTCTAGTCGCTAGTCTTGTTCCTCCAGGTTGTGGCTGCATGGGATGCGGCTACAACAACATGGGTATGGGCGGTTGCAATATGGGCTGCATGGACGGCTGGGGCAACAACATGTGCGGCATGGCAAACAGCATGGATGGGTGCAACATGGCAAACTGCGGTGGCTGTGACGTCTCCATGGGCTGCGGGCAAGGGGCCCAAGCTGCTGGCTGCAATGGCTGCAAGGGTGCTGAAGCAGCGCAAGGGCCAGAATCTCAGCTCGATGCAACTTCATCGAAGACAAGCGTTTCAACTAGAAAGTCTCATTCATACCATGCAAAAGTTGAGTCGCTTGTACTTTGGCTTTGAGGGTGTTGGCATATGTTTTGAAGGGCTACTCCACTCCACGGTCTCATGCTGCTCACAAATGGATTTGTTTGCTAGCTAAGGTCGCAGCAGCTTCAGGAGCAGCAGATGCTGCAGCAGCAGCAACTGCAGCAACAACAACAGTTGCAGATGCAGCAACAACAGCAACAGCAGCAGCAAATGCAGCAACAACAACAACAGATGCAACAGCAACAGCTGCAACAGCAACAGCTGCAGCAACAACAACAGCAGCAGATGCAGCAACAGCAACAGTACCAACAACAGCAAATGTATCAACAACAGCAGCTGCAGGAGCAGCAAATGCAGCAGCAACAGCAACAACAGTACCAGCAACAACTCTACCAGCAGCAACTGCAACAGCAACAGATGCAGCAACAAATGCAGCAACAGCAACAGTACCCACAACAATATCAGCAACAAATGCAGCAACAGCAGCTCCAGCAGCAGCAATACCAGCAACAACAACTCTACCAGCAACAGCTGCAGCAGCAGCAACAGCAACAGCAAATGCAGTATCAGATGCAGCAGCAGGGATACCAACCGCAGCAGATGTATCAGCAGCAGATGGCTGGCTGCGCACAGGGTCAGGCCTATTGAGATGAGACGATGATAGAAGATGTATACTGAGCGACGACAGCAAGAGGCATGCAGCAGTGATGGCACGAGGCATGTGCAGATGGCAAAAAACGCGTTTGCTTGCAGCGCTGAGCGCCGCAAATTGCATTCTTGTGCCAAATCAATCCAAATCATTAAAAGGTGCAGATGAGCATGAAGCAGGATGTATGCAGAACATCCCTGTAATGACGTGTCATTGTAAGTGAACATTTTGATGAGGAATCTTGGCAAGCTCTGAGTCTAGATCGTCAGATCTGTTCTTCTCATTCAATTTTGATCTTGGTTGATGTTGTATTTGACTATATGACTATATTTTGATTGTGATTATTTTGATTTGCTCGTGTGCTCGCGTTGTCGGAAGTGTTCGGGACATTTTTGACAATCAAGTTTGCACTTCCATCATGCTTTTCTTACAACCTGCTCGTCATGTCTGCAAATTGCTGCTCGCATATGCTCACAATGGCCCCTTGTTGGCTGAGCTGGCCCGTTCGGGGCACATGTCCCCGAATACTTCAAGTATCTTCAAGTCACAGCACTTTCCATAAGTTGCAAGTATGTAATTTTATGTAATTTTAGATTAGATACAACACATGAAATCGAGTCACACACAGTCATACCTGGAAACCAAAAAATGTTGCCAGGAATCTGCCATCAAGTTGAGGCTCAAGACATTTCAGACGCCATGGAAATCGGGGTCGATGGAGTCACTGAGCTGGAGTCATGCATAGCACCTCCTGCCGCAGAAGAAGGTGTTCCAATCCGACGCCGCTCCAGCAGCAAGGAAAGCAAGGGAAGCAAAGGAAGCAAGGGAAGCAACTTGCCGACTTGCCTTTTTGGAAGTGCACTTTGATATACTTTGATTATGTTTGATTCGTTTTGCTCGTCCAATGATTCCAAATTGGGGCAAAGCTGTGAAAAGCTTTGGTCCCGTGTTGCACGAACAGCTCAGGCAAGGGAAGCAAAGGCAAGCCCACGATGCCCACGCAACCAACAATCTCGAGATTCTCGAGTTTCGAACAGGAGTGTGAAGCTTGGACGTTGCGTTATTTGATTTTGAATGATTTTGATACTATACCAATGCAATAGATACATCTAACATGCTTTTAATAAATCATTTTTATATTTAGAAATTTATGCACGATATACGTATATACCATCGATACAATCAAATGATATTAAAGTTGTACTACCTTGCAATACAATTTCCTCGGCCAGATGTCCGGCATGGACTATGTACTTTAATGTGTGTGTGTGTGTGTGTGTGTGGTGGTTGTTTTTGTGCCCTGGTGCTTTTTGATTTTTTGTTTGGGTGTATTTGTATGAACCTGCGTAAGTTTCATGTTTGGCTGGCAGCCAATAAAGTGTTACTTTGTGAATTTGGGAATTTATGTCAGATAAGACAGCGTGGCAACATGCGCTGTCAATGTGTATTTATCTAATGTGTATGATGTGTAGAATGATGTTGAATGATTGGTGATACTAGCGCATGTGAGTATTTTGACGTTTGAGCGTTTGATCGCCGAGATACAAGATATTCGTCATGGCTGTCATGGTACAGTATATGTTTTCATGTAGGCACATGTTGCAGGTGTGCCGTGTGAACTTGTTCAAATTGATTCAGTCACGTACTTTGTGGCACACTGGAATTCAATCAAGTTGTTGCCCAATGAACAGTAGCAATCAAATAAAGATACATACACGCAATATCACGCAATACCATTTTGCAAACCATGCATAACCATGCCGTTAAAAATGGTTTAATTAAAAACGATTCTGTGTGATAGTGTGATTGTAGGCCAACATGAAAAAAACGTTTGCGAAACAAAATTCCCTGTGTGCGCATGATGTACTTTAAGCTTTGGCTCACGCGGTATTGCGTTGCGGGACCACATTAAGCAGGTAAACGTGAGACAAATTGAAAGCTGAATGCAAAACAGTAATGCGATAGATAGAAAGGATAGACATACTTTTCGAAATGCTTAGAATCCATTTTGTTCATGAGGAACCCACTGCTTCACTTTTTCTGCCGGTGTTTCGTCATCATCTTATAACGAAGGAAAGAGATACGAGGACCGATTAGCCAGCTATATATCAACTATCAACAGCGGGCTTTTTCAGCCACAGCCACGCGCGTTGGAACTCGCACTGTTTGAATATGTTTGAACTTGAACTGTCTAACAACTGGCAAGGTCTGGCTTGTCATACTGTAAGTCGGCACTGTTCAGTTCTTTCTATAATTCCGAAGTCAAAGTGATCTTCCACCTGCGCACAGGTTCCTGGACAATCTTACAGATTAGTTGGGGCTGGTTTTTGTGATTGTGCCACCAGCATGAGCTAGATACAATGCTTGACTTTGTAGAGACAAGATTGAACAACTGTAAGTAAGGTCTTCTAGTCAGCCCGTTTTGTTATTTGCCAGCATCAGTTCAACAGTGGCAGTGGAAGTATCAACCCCTCCGTTCTGAGCAAAAGTGATATCAGTGATATCAATATTATTCTTTGGATGCTCCACAAAAGATTACAAAAGGCTTAGACCACAGACACTGCCAAGGAAGTCCTTGAAGAAGCTGCATGGACAAAGTTCGATGAGTCCCTTCCTGATTTCTTTCAGGCAGCACTTCAAACAATAAGCCGGTTCAAGTTCGATGGATTCTGCAATTCTGCTTTCACTTTTGTTGGTTGGACAGATTGTTTTTGCCGCATGAGATTTACTGACATGTTCTAACTGGGCAAGGCAGTCGGTTGCTCTGGGTTTGAAGATAGGCTAGGCGCTAGCTCAAACTTGGTGAAACAATATATGGTACCCAAGAAGCCTTGAATGGATTGGTCCAGATCCATTGTACTCTTTTGTCATCCACTGAAAGTTTCCAATAATACACAATTTGGCAACAACGCTTGCCTTTGCAGCGTCCGCTTTTGTAGTTCTGCCAAATCCTAGTGCAGGTGCTGGAGTTTGCGAAGGACGGCGGTTTTTCTGAGGTGCACGAACTTTGGGACACCAGTAGGCGAGGTTTGCAGCCACCTTTTGCGGATTGGCTGGATGTCAGGTAAGTAGTCTTGGTTTTTCGGCACCGTCAGAGCTTTGTTTTGATTGTTTTGCCAAGCATGTTTCAGGAATTCTCATGCAAAACCTCCTTAGATGTGTGGTGGAAGTTTCTAAAAGTTCCGATAATTACACTCCTACACAATTAGAAACGTTTGTCCACTTGGCAGGTACGTGCGGGCAGTTCTTGCTCTCATGATGCTAGTTGCCAATGTGGGTACAATTGTGATCAACGATGGAGGGCTCCTTGGAGATTTCATTTTTGCAAAAGTTTGCCTTCGCTATGCGAATCGTTTTTATGTCTTTCTTTGTGCTGGGAAAATCAAAAGTGCCCACGAAGGATGCTGCCTTACCTGTTATGCGAATCAGGTACTTGGTCCACGCCACGCATTTGACTGATGAGCAGCAGGAACATACCTTGGGAATCTTATTGATCAACTTAGTCCTGGTCAGTCGACTGCGCTGTTTCTTCCTTCCCTTGTTTGGACTGCATTTTCTTGTTTCCTGGATGTTGCTGTCGGAAACTCATCCCTGGAGACGGGGCATGCCCACGGCCCAGGAATCCACCCTGTGGATGACCAGGCAACTTGGCTTGGCGAGGATGATATAGGATGATCTCTTGTGACGGAACTCAATGGTCAGGTGAGCTAAGGGCCACAACATGCAAAAACTCAATCTGCAACTGGAAGATATTATGCTGTTTGGCACCTGTATCATCCGATATCTTTAGAGGAGGGGACGGCTGCCCAAGTCAAGCGTTGAGGTCAGAGCAATCCAGAACGACTACATGATAACTGGATTTTTGGTGGATGAAAGCTTTGTCGCCCTAGCAGCGATCACAGGACACCTGAAATATCACTGTAGGACTGCGCCGACCAGTCAAAATACTATGAACTATTTGGCCTTTGTCATCCTTTGTCCAATTGTCCGCAATGCTTGTGAATTCTGCTACCATTCTTGATACGGTTGCTTGTGCGCTTGCCGTCATCCTTCATCCACGACTTTTTTACAGTATCAGTATATAGATCCTTTCCAGACATTGAGATATGTTCGGAACATTCGTGTCACTTTCTTTGATTGCTGTCTAAATAGTCACTCCCTGAATACCAACATGGAACCCCAAATTCTCCGTTTGAAAAGGATGTGCATTTTCCAGGCTTTCATTTTGGGGTTTTCAGGGGCGTATATCCAATTACATCCAAGTTTTTTGCTGGGGTGTGGCTTGGAAGGATGGGACAACCGGATGCACAGCCCGCGGATTGCGCTTATTTGCTCTATTGAGCTGTTCCTTCTGGCCCTTTTGCTCATCAAGGTGGCCTTTCTTTATCCATCAAGCAATTTTTGCAAACGTATGCTGCCGCGTCACCAATCCATTCCATGCAGTTGAGCAGGATGGGCCAGTCTAGTAAGCTAGGGCTGTGAAATTTTACATACATACAATATACGTATATATATATATACATATTATTATATTCATGTATTACAATTATGTCATGTATATATTTCAAATAGAATAACATTGAACAAGCAATTAATATATGAAGTATTGGCAGCTACAGTAAAAAACACAGGCACTTGCGATAGGTTCGCGGGGTTCTGTGGGTGAGTCCATTCTTAGGCTGTGACATGTGGCCACACCGGGCCAGTTTGCATGAGCTGTGCGAGGGTTTGCTGCAACCTAAATTTTGCGGCGCATGCCAGGCGATCGCTTGCTTCGTGGCAAGCTTTGTGGAGAAAGCGGAGCGGGTTCGATGGAGCCAAGCATACATTTTTTGGTGGGAGGCCAGCACCAACAAACGTATTAAGATTTGATAAGATATTTTATATGATTCTTGGCAAGCGCCAATTTTTGGTTTGCTTGAGAATTGGACACTGCGTGTCCACGCCACCTGCAAGTCAATATTCAAAAGTGCTCCTCGCAGTTGGCTGCGTTTTCCTTTGACCCTTCAAGATGGGGGAACAGAATAGAATAGAAAAGTTTTGAAAGGCTACATATTTCTCGTCGAATCCACGCACGTTCAAAGCAACGCACGACACGCATAATCCATCATGACCCCTTGTCTTCCTTGGACATCTCCACGAGTTGGTTGAGTTGTGGCACTCTCAACCCTTCCATGGCTGCGCATGTAACAATCTCAATAATATCATCTCAATATCAGCTTTCATTGTCAAGCCTCTGAAATTGCAGCCGTGTCGACAAGCCTTCAGATTTCTGTCAAGGTGCTACCGGAGCTAACATCCTTCAGCGCAATGCGGCTTTTGCACTTCGCTACTCCTTCTGTGGTTGGAGCCTCGGGATTTCTCAAGATTGTATGATCGAAGCTTGCTAGATCAAACGGATCAGAAGATGGTGAATGATTGCGCATGAAATATGCCTAGAAATGGGCGAACATGGTGACATCATTAGTGACAGCAGTGAGGCGCGAAGCAGTTGTAAGCTACATTGTGTGTGTGTGTTGTGGAAGGTCCTGTCTGACGTGTACTCTTTTGCAGCTTACGCCGGATCACGTGCTGAGCTTGCTACTTGGCAACAAACCTCGGCTGTAGTCATGAAGATCAAGATGGGCTACCGAACCCCAACTCGTGTCAAACTATCAGGATGGCTATAAGACGGCAGTGCGTTTGTGGCTGCTCTTCGTTTTGAAGAAATTGATCCTTGGAATGAATTTGGTGACGTGGTGCTCGACATACCCAGATTTGATGACCAGAACAACAACCTACATTACTTAATTTTGTTGCAAGAACAAGAGTGGTACGCACTTGACTGCCACCGCAGGAGTCCCGGAAGCGGTTTAGTACACCTGATTCTATTATATTCTAATTCTAATTCTTTTGACCTCCAATATTGCCTCTTGTTGACATTTGTTCCCAAGTGCATCCAAATGTGTTCTTTGCCGAGTGATTGTTGGAGATTACTGGTTTGGATCAAATTCGGATGGGATCGGAGGAGATAGTCTTCGCAAATCAAGCCCGAAGATGATCCTCCCGTCATCCCAACTTGGTGGAAGGGCAATGTTCGCGTGACAGAAGACAATGCAACAACCATCAACAACCAACACCACAAGAACAATTGCAACAGAGACAAGAAGAAAAGGATGAAGGACGACAGTATCAAAGTTATACTATCATTCTCAATTACCCCTCGTGATGGTTTTCATGATCACCCTCTTCGCCATCATCTCATTGTCATCATCAGCAGCAGCAGGATCATCATCACCATCATCCACATTCTCCTCCTCCTCCTCCTCATCATCATCGTCATCATCATCATCATCATCACCATCATCATCATCATCGTCCACATCATCCACATCATCATCATCATCATCATCATCATCATCATCATCAGCATCCTCATGATCCTCATCACCATTGTCATCATGACCTTTGCATTTGGGTCACTGTCCTCATGCACACACACACACACACTCTATGTAGTAAAATCTAGTAGATATCTAGTTTTGGTGCAATGATGAATGTGCATTGTCATGTTCCACCATGATCTTAAGTGGCGGGTATCATCTAGGGCCTAGGGTCATTAAGCACCATTGCCATTGCTAGCAAAGTCGCAATCATTTGACTGGTAGTCATTCTGCCTTCGTCGTGGATCAGACCTACTGTGCTCTAGTGCCAGGATCAAGAGTAATCTCATTAAATTCAGTAGTGATTCAGTCATGTTTCGTCAGTACACATCACTGTATATCATCGGTCACCTTCACCTGATGCTTAAATGGTGTTGTTGCTTGGTGGTTGTGGATTCTATGAACCCTCATGAAGCATGTCATGCAGTGGTCCCAGGATTCCAAGCCGTCAACTCACCACCAATTCACCTTTGGCTGAATCAAGCATCATCATGAAGTACAGTGGTTTATCGCCCATCCACCACATCCCATGTATCACTCATCATCCGTGTTGTCATCACATTTCTTGCAGCAACGCGTTGCTTCTTCACACTGGTCTAACTTCAAGTTAATGTTGAGGGCTCTTGTCCAATTGGATGTTTTGATGCTGTGAGCCATCAATCGTACAGCATAGTTGCATTGGTATCCTTCCAGAATTTTGCGCCGCCTTCTCTCCGGGAAAGCACTCGCGCACCCTTTTTCAGGATGTGTTTGGTCCTCGGCATCGATGCCTTCCTCTTCAAAGTTCGTGTCGCTTACGGTGCCCAAGCTGAATGTTGAAGCCAAAAACACGCCGCAAAGGCGTCATTTGTGTGATTGTTGTGTTTTTTACAATGATTTCAAGGCCACCCACCGCGTCCTATTCCCTCAAAGGTTGAATGTCCTTTGCCTCTTCAGCCTTTTGGTCTTTCCCTCCTGCCTCATGAAGACAACCAGCCTATCAACACATCAAGGGTCAGATAGCGGGGTTTCGGCCGTTTGCTAGGAAGAAAGTTACACTTGCGGCATGCAGGCCTAACTTAGTGGAAATTAGTGCGAAGGATGTTGCAGCATTCCTCTTGTCCTTTGGCTTCCTTTTTGACTCTATGATACTGTATTTAGTTCACACATTGGCGTTCCTGATGGCAGCATTCCGGAAGAAAACTTCCTTGGAAGGCTGGCTGGCTGGCTGTCTTTCTTGCTCAACGCGGGAGGTTTTTCAAATGCTTGTACTGTTGTACTGTATACCCTTCATACCCTCCACCATTACACCATTCCTGCCTGACCAGATGATTCGCATTGTTCTGAATTGTTCTTCCTTTTGGTTTCCAATCCTCACCTTTCAAGGCAATAACAGCCACAGAGAGAGAGAGAGAGATAGCGGGTTCAGTGAAAGCTGAGCATGCGTCCAAGGATTCTTGATCCATGCTTCCTATGCAATGCCTCAATACGAAACTTATGTGAACGTAACATAGTCTGACAATGTTTGACAAACATTTATATTTTGTAACATATGTAACATATACGTATATATACTTGGCTTGTGCTGGTTTTCTTTTTGCTTCACTTCACTCATACAATAAAGGATTGCGTGTAACAATCTCTTTGCGGCCTCAGGAGACATTCACCAAGAAGAGCTCGGCCCGTGGAGCCTTCTTAGTGTGACGATGTTTATTGTACAAGTTCTTGGCATTGTCCAACTTTCAATGCTGCCACGCTTGGAATCAAGTGTGCTGAAGTGGGATGCAGGACTGTGCTTTTTGTAGCAGGGGGAGCCCATAAGACTTGGGCAGTTTAGGGAAGGCATTGGTTACTACTCGCTCGGATGTTAAAGATTTTAAACAGATTCTGTCAGCTAACCATAGCCCTGCAATAGGTCGAGCACATCGTCAATCACGGGCTAAGAAGAACTCAGCCAGGGTCAAAGAAGCGAGAAGCAATTGATGTGTAAAGAGGTATTGAAATATGACAACACGCAAAAGCGATAGGGCCTCCCACAAATCAACGATCTCTCGATGTCCATCACAAGTCGTGATTGTCCATGACCGGAGCTGTTCCTGCATGGGTAGCACCGGAGTATGGTTGATGGGATTTCTCGAAGATTTACTGCATCCCTCCAAAACCACATGTAACCACATGTAACCATCGAAAATCACATGGGTAACCCTCAATCATAAGCATTGATAAGCTATTTGCGAGTGTTCGATTGGGGCACCTCAAGTCAGACCAAAAACCCTTGCAGAAATCGTGCTTTGTGCTTCAGACGATACGATTGATGTCGGCAAGCAAGGTTTGTGAAGGGCCGCATTTTCCTCTTCATTTTTGGTGGCGAAGACAGCATCATGCAGCCCGCGGAGAAGGCTTTGCAAAACATTTGGCAAGCTATGGTTGTCCGCAAGGTCTCTCAGTTGCTTGGCTGCTTTGATTTTGTTTCAACATGCTACCTGCAGCAGTGCTTACAGAAAGCCCCACCAGCTGAATTGTTCATCCACAAGGCACATCATACATTCTTTTCATATATGAAGACACTAAGGGACTAAGAATTGCAGAAGAACAAAACAGAAAACGAAAGGACTGTGGAATATCCAATGATAAATACTGTAAATGTAAATGTATATACTGTAAATTGATATTACCGAATGAATGCATGACTAAAGCAGGAACACGCCACAACACTGTCAGAACTGCGAAACCAGACGCTCCTTCCGGAGTTGAGGCTCTTCGCTTGGCACAAGGCTGCAGCCATTCTCATGACCTTTGATGAGGACGACTTCCAGAAGCTGGTGCTGAATGAAAACGGTGACATCCACGAGCCTTGCACCGAAAGAAAGGAAACTGACTATGTATGTTATGTATTTAGTGTTTTGCTATGCTGCTATGTTTGCATTTGCTATGTAATGCATGAGTGGTATGTTAGGTTACGTTGTGCTATGCATGCCATGTACTGCATGAATTTTAGGTATAGTACGTTCGTTATGTATTTTATGTATGTTCTTAATGATATGTTTATCTTATGCTGTGTGCAATGGCGTGTATATTCATGTATATTCATTTATGTGTTTTATGTTTGTCATGTATGTCAGTCATGTATACTATGTATGTTTTGTATGTTGTGTGTCTTGAGTATTCTATGTATACCATTTTATGCTATGTTGTGCTTTGGGCTACGTTTTCCACTGTGATGCTATGTATGTTGAGGGTTCTGTTTATGTCATATATGGTATGTATGTTATGTATTTAATGTATGTTATGTGCGTTAAGAAAGCTACGTATTTAGGTTATGTACATTTTGTATGTTACGTCAGTTATGTTATGCTATGGTTTTGCTATGTGATTTATATATGTCATGTATATATGTTGTCATGTATGTTATCATGAAAGCTATGTACGTGATGTATGATATCTATATTATGTTATGATATGTATGTTAGTATGCTATGCTATGCATATTCTGTATGATGTTTGGGTTTGTTATGCTATGTTACAACATGGAATGTTTTGCTACGTCATGTATGGCAAATTTATTTATATACTATGTGAAACCATGTACGCAATGTACTTTTTGTATGTCACACATGATTTGTATGTCATATAAGTCATATGTGTTCTGCAATGATATGTTTTGTGTTGCTATATTTTCTATATATGTTGTGCATTTACCTTATTTTTGTATGTTGTGGATGTCATATCTATGTTAACTATACATATACATTATCTTTGCTATGGTATGCTATGTTTTGCACTGTGATGCTATGATTTTGTATGTTTTGCTCGTAAAAAATGCATTTTTTGTATGATACGAATTTTACGTGTGCTATATGTATCTCATATTGTTGCATGCTGCGATATGCTTTGTTATGTTGTGCGATGCGGTGTATGTTGTGTAGTTTACGTATGTTGTGTATTTATGTCAGTTATGTTATGCTATGGTTATGCTATGTAATTTACCTATGTCATGTATGTTATGATGTAAGCTATGTACGTGATGTACGATGTGTGTGTGTTATGTTATGATATGTAATGATATGTGTGTTATGTTATTGTGTTATGCATGGTATATTATATCATGTTATGCTATGTTGTGCTAAGTTATGCTATGTTATGCTATGTTGTGCTATGTTATGTTTTTTTTGGTATATTTTTGTACTATATTGTCCTATGTTGTCCTATGCTGTGCCACTGTTGGTCAACCGTATGTCGTGCTATGTTGTGGTATGTTTTGCCATGCTTTGCTATGGTATTCTATGTAGTCTATGTGCCACGTATGTTTTGCATCTTATGTATGTTTTGCATGCTACTGGTATGTATCTTATGTTGTGCTATGTATGTTATGTTTGTCGTTTGTGTTATATGTACGGTTTGTATGTATGTCGTGTTAGGCATGTTGTACATGATGTGTAAGCTGTTTGTCTAATGTTTATTATGTATGTTATGTATGTTTTGTATTTTATGCATGAGATGCATGTGTCTATGTGAATGCTCTACGTCCTGTCGGTCATGTACGTGATGTACCATACTACTGTATGTATGTTTGTAATGCTATGTTATAACATGGTATGTTTTGGTATGTTATGTAGGTTAAGGTTATGTATGCCATGTATGTTATGTATCATGTGTGTTATTCAAGTTATGTGTGTTATGTGGAATATGTACGTTTTGTTATGTATTGGGTGGGGCTCCCCTTCCAGTATCAGTGGCAAATGAAGGATTATTGGAATCCCCTACTAAATATGGTTACTGTTAATTACTGGGAAGGAGCCACACCCACACTATGTATTTTATGTTTCTTTTTGCTATGTATGTTATACATCTTCTGTTTTTTTTGTATGGTTTGTATGTTGTGCATGTCTTTTGTTGTCTATGTCTGGTTTATGCAATCTCATGGCATGTTAGGCTATCTTATGCCATGTAATGCTGTGCATTTTTACGTTTCCTACTTATGTCATTATGTTGCATATGAATGTTTTGCATGCTATGTATGTTATGTATGTTTTGTTTGTCTATGTTTGTTAGGTTATGTTATGTATGTCACGCTATGTATTCTTAGCTATTGTTATGTTTGTATGTTTTGTATTTTATTTATGTAAGTTATGTATGGCATGTGTGTATGTATGTATGTATGTATGTATGTATGTTTGTATGTGTGTATGTGTGTATGTATGTACGTATGTACGTATGTAATGTAATGTAATGTAATGTAATGTAATGTGTGTATGTAATGTGTGTATGTATGTGTGCAATGTCAGATCATGTTATGTCATGGTATGTATATAATCTTATTTTGTGTTTTGCAAACTTTTGCAATGTCATGTAATGTTATGTAATGGGATGTTTTGTGATGTTATGTCATGGTATACAATGTTATGTTGTGTGGTGTTATGTTTTCTTATGTGTTCTTTGTTTTGCTCTGTATTGGTAGGTATGTTGTGTATGTCATTTCATGTTGTGGCATGCTATGTTTTGCTATCTAGGGCTATGTGTTCTGGATTTGCTTTGGATGTTGGTTATTCGTTGTGTTTTTATGTATGTCATGTATGTTATGTATGTGAACCACGTATTTTATGTTTTGCTATTTATGAGAATATTTGCTATGTTATGCTATGTACTGCTTTGCTGTGCTAGTCACTTTTTCTTTGTTACGCTGTGTATGCTTTGTATGGTATGTTTGTTATGTGTTTGATGCGCGCTTTGCTATGTATGGCATGTATCTCATGTTATGTTTGTTATCGTATGCTATTTTATGCTGTATTATGCTATTATGTACACTACGTGTTCTATGGATGTTACGTATTTTTGTTTTTTGTAAGTCAAGCATCTAGGTATGCATGCATGTACATGTATGTGTGTACGTATGCATGCATGTGAATGTGAATGTTACCAATGTTATATGATGTATGCTGTGTAATTAATCTTCAGTGAGAGACCATTGCGTTGGACCATTCATGAAAGACCTGAATCAACCTACAGCCAGTGCAGCCAAGGAGAGTCTCATGTCCACGTCTGTGGGATCTTGGGATCCATCAGCTGAATCAGCTGGCTATGTGAGTGAGTCCTTGCTAAGCCGGATTTCAGAAAATGACACCGAAGGACAGCAGTGATGCAGGCGATGGGATCACGACATTATCCAGCCGTTTCTTTGGACCAGACTGCCTTGTTGAAAGCAGAAGCCGCTTTCAAGAGATGGTGTGATGGTGTGCCAGCAACAAATTCGCCAATGACCAAATTTGAATGGCTCAAGATAATGTGGCCAACGCACAGGTTGTGAAGTCTTCTTACTTCACGAATAGTTTGGGGATTTTGATGGATTTTGTTTTGGGATGTTTTGAGCCATTCACTCATGAATATGCCAATGAAGGCTTGTGGCTGACAAGAGTTTGGCCCAAGCATATCGACCAACCGCAGCCCCACGTAGCTGGATGTAAGGGCACTAATGCAGACTGCCACGGAATAGCTCAATAGCAGAGCAGATAGGGGTTGCAGTGCGCAGTATCTTTTAGTTATGATTTGTGTGGGGCATGCATGCTCTCTCTGACTGATCGTATTGACAATTCGGAACTTATATCGCTCATATAGATATAGGCCCTATATACACACAAGGGTCACAAAATATTCATTCCAACTCCATGTTTTCTTTCAGCTGCGTTTGGCATACTTTGACCGAAGTATGACATTTCCATGGTGGGCAAGCACCATTGAGGGCGGCAAAAGACCAAACCTAAGAATAAATGCAGGTATCTATCATGGATACCTTTGTATGCTGTGTGCACATGGTTTCAATGGATTTTGGTTGTTACATGTGTTACTTTGATGGTATGATGAGTATGATGGTATGCCAGCAACAAATTCGCCAATGACCAAATTTGAATGGCTCAAGATAATGTGGCCAACGCACAGGTTGTGAAGTCTTCTTACTTCACGAATAGTTTGGGGATTTTGATGGATTTTGTTTTGGGATGTTTTGAGCCATTCACTCATGAATATGCCAATGAAGGCTTGTGGCTGACAAGAGTTTGGCCCAAGCATATCGACCAACCGCAGCCCCACGTAGCTGGATGTAAGGGCACTAATGCAGACTGCCACGGAATAGCTCAATAGCAGAGCAGATAGGGGTTGCAGTGCGCAGTATCTTTTAGTTATGATTTGTGTGGGGCATGCATGCTCTCTCTGACTGATCGTATTGACAATTCGGAACTTATATCGCTCATATAGATATAGGCCCTATATACACACAAGGGTCACAAAATATTCATTCCAACCCCATGTTTCCTGGCAGATGCGTTTGGCATACTTTGACCGAAGTATGACATTTCCATGGTGGGCAAGCACCATTGGGGGCGGCAAAAGACCAAACCTAAGAATAAGTACAGGTACCTGATACCACTCTGTATGCTAGACCATTTACAACGTCAGCGACATGAAGAAGTAAGCTAGTCGAGTCGACCCGTGATACCTCGCAATACCTCGTGCAGTACTTAGCACATTGCCATACATTGCCCATCAAGCTGAGCATACTTTGTATGAACACCTGGTGATAGCACTTGTTGGTGGTTGGTTGTGATCCATGAAGGTTGCAACAGCAACATTTGACATACTGTTCGGTTTATCATTCTTGTGGCGATAATGGTGATGATTCTATTCTATTTCTGGCTGTATGTCATTCTTTCACTCTCAGAGACTTGTTGATTGAGGTTGTTTAATTTTGTTGTTATTGTGTTTGTTTGTGTTGCTGTAGTTTGGGGTTGTTGTTGTGGTTGTCGTTGTTGTCGTTATGGTGCTTGTGGCTCTCGTTCGTTAATGTCTTGTCGTCGACCGCGTTCTTGGCTTAACATAAGAGTTCACGTGTGCCAGGGTCTTTTGGCTTTTGCTTTCAGAATTTGATATTGTGTGAGGGTACTTGCTTTTTGTTTGCTTAGAAATTGTCCAACCTAAGCATAGTTTTATATCAATTTCACTAGCCTATATGGACACCAAAATGGGAAGCAAGAAAGTGAGCAGAGAAAGTTAGCTGTTACCTGTTTCCTCATGTATGATATCATATCTTGATTTATGTTCGGTTATGTATACGAGTTATATAAGTGAGTAAGTATGTACCACTCTATTTGATTATTTTTGACAAAGTAAGATAAGTAAATTGCAAGATGAAGATGGATGATGAGATGAGGGGACGAGGCCGGATGATAAGAGATGATAAGGATTCAAAGGAGAGGGAACAGGTAAGATGCCAGGAGATGAGAAGAAATAAGGGGAATATGAGAAGTAAAAAGCAACGAGGAGAGCGGAAGGATGGGAAGAGATGAGAGCAAAGGAGAGATGATGAGAGAGGAAGAGATACAGTAAAAGATAATGAGGGGGTGGGAAGTGAGAAGACCGGTACA
>DF244533.1:4288-25919 GCA_000507305.1 Breviolum minutum Mf 1.05b.01 | reverse complement strand
GCAAGGGGTCACTGGTTGACTATGTCAACAGCAATGTCCCGGCAAAGACCCAAGACAAGAGACTTGGAATTGAATTGGCATCGATCAGACAGTCAGTATGGAATGAACAGAATGAGAGGACCTGGAACGGGCCAGGAGGAGACAAGATAGAATGGACTGCCACAGCCACAATGCCAGCGGATTGCCTAACGAAATCCATGAAGCCGACCTATTTGCTCAAGATCTTGAGAGAAGCTTGGGTTGGTTTGCAACAGGCAAAGTAGTCTGAAAGGCAGATCCGGTGTTTTCCCTACTTGCTGTACAAGACGAACTGAGAGATAGATTTGTGTAGACTCAAGCGACAACACCAGTAGAGAAGGATGAATGTCATTTTATCCATGTAAAGGTATGCTCCTGGTTGTTGTCTTGCATATGTATATACCTCTGTATATTCTGGCTCAATGCAGGGCCCTTGAGTCTACCGTGGCTATCAGCTGAAAAGTGCGAACTGAGTGTTGCAGAGCTGTCAGTTTTATATCTAGTATTTCCGTTTATTACCTGAGTATTCTTTCTCAGTTCTTGGAAATGTGCTTAACTCTTTGGCACTCTTGTGTCCTCGAATTTGTCCAATGTATTCTTGTTTTTTTCTTGATTTTTGTCGAAGTCTTTGTCCTGCTCAACAAGTACTGATCCAATTGATCCAACATGATCTCACGCAATGCCAAATATGGATTAAAAGTATACAAGTATTCAAACTCAATGAATTGACTTTAAAACGATGAAAGGACCACAACAAATAAGGGCTATTAAACATTGTAATTGTAAGACAAACATTGAACATCTGCAGCAGATTCCTTTGATGTGTCTGTTTTGATGAGGTCTCAAAGCCAATAGTCGTCAGGCCGGATATCAGAGTGGTTTTGGGCCGTTTTCGTGTCTTCGCATCGCGTGTTTCGATGCTGGCACCAGGACCACCGAAAGGAAGTTTACGAATTGAGGCAGGAGATGATTACGAAGTTGAGGCACGTGACAATGTGACGACAAACACCGTGAGATGTTGTCGTTTTCGAACCATTTTTACACTCACATGTACTTTATAAAAATATATTATATTATAATATCATATTATACTATATCATGTTATATTTTATCATATCATATCATATTATATTGTATCATTATATTATATGATTTTACAAAGTATATATCTACTATATATATCTTTTAATGCGTTTGATCCTAGATTCATTCGCCAGGTCCTCCAACACACGAGAGAACGAGTTGAAGGCGGAGTGGGCAGATTTCTTCGTCACACGTTTGTGATTTTCTATGATGATTATCAGAGTCAATCTGTGCAGGGCCATGCACTATTTTGACAAGTCCTCGCAACATCAAAGCATATCAAAGCATATCAAAGCACACATTCAAACCATCACGGCGCAACATACGACATGGGATGGCATCAAATGATATGGCAGCATCTTCAGTCTGCAGCTGACTGCATGTTTGGTGGTCTAAGATGTTTTGATTTTTACGACATATCTTCCCTCTTGTGGTTGTGTATCTTTGTCATGATTTGTATGTCTCCGCGAGGACAGAGAGATGGTATTGAAATGCTACACGGCGTGGTATTCAAAGATGAAGGCAGAGCGCCTTGCAGCCGATCTCCTGTCGCAAGAAGAGAAGAAACGTCAGACCGTGGAGGTCCATCGGTGCATTGGTGCATGTCGTGCCATTGTCGTGGCATTGGTGCATTGACATGTCGACACACCGCGACATGTCGTGCGTGCATTGCATGTGAGCAACGGTCAGAGGTAGAGACTTTTGAATTGAGACTTTGGGGATCCGAAGAATCCGTTTCTCTTTTTTGAGTTTGAATACTGTCACGTATTGTCACCACGTTCTGAGGTCTTAAACGCCAAATCACTCGTTGCAAGCACTTTCTTCACGCTTTTGACGTCTTTAAATATCTCCTCATTGGCCCTTGGAAGAAATCCCTCCATTCGCATCCATTCGCCACGCCGTTCGCCACATCAACTCTTGACACTCTGTCACTCCGTCTGTCCAGGAGCAACTTCAAAAGAGCCAAGAGGACCTCACGGTGCAAGTGGCAGCTCGGAAGACGGCCGAAGCAGAGGCGACTGACGTCACCGGCGGTATGGCCCGGCCATAAAATGCAGAAATTACACTAGAAATTCATAAATCCACAAAATTTGGCGAACAAAAGGCTTAGGAAGGGTTTGAAGGCTTGATTCTTAAAGTGCATTTTTTGAGACCCTTTTAGATAAAATGAGTTACTGGAGTATGAGATTTTTTCATTCTACGGACAAAGCAGATTTGATGTGATACTGGTCCTAGTGGCAATCAAATTAGAAAAGATGTGGTTGAGTTGTCTCACACTCAAAGATCACGCTTCGAAAACGACAAACTGGAATATTCCTGCTTTTCAGTGGCGGTAACACTACCTTCTACATCATGTTTAGTTTATTGTTCTTTCCTTCTCATTGTATTGGAGTTCTGCTTTTCCTCTTGTGGATTTTGTACAGCAGCAAAGACTCAGAAATTGAGATGTTCTCATTCCTTGGAACCGTGTTGCGCAGTCTGGAAGGAAGGACCAGGAGAGACTATGTAAGACTCATAATCCGAAGATCCGAAAGAGAAGTTCACAAGCAGAATCAGAAGTTTTTGGTTGCTAGCGTTTAAGAGAAAGAGAACAGGTGGCTCGAAGCAGCATCAGAGTAATTTATGTGTGTAATGTACCGGTTTGAATATATGTCATATTTTGAACTATTGTACACTGCTAGGACTCATATAAAAGCTGTACAAGTCTTGAAACACCTTCCATTTGTTAAGAAGCGAGTACTGGAAAACATAAAGCAAGTGAGAACGGTGTGATGTACCCTGCCGTTCCCGTGGAACTTCCCAAACGAACGCTGGGTCCTGACTCGACTTCATCGACTCCTTTACGGTGTGAAGTCGATTTCCTGTGATCGAAGGCACGGACTGCAACAGAACTTCTTCATAGCAATGGCATCCAGTTGCCCAATGAGAAGGACTCGCGAGCAGATGTAGAGGGTCAGAGAAATGGCTACAACATTCGAAGATATTCAAAGTCTCTGCCCATCCACGGAGTACAGAATGATTCAAATGACTCATGACCTGAGTTTTCCATTGTTGAACATGTTCAGCATGTTCGGCATGTCAAAATCACCTTGAATTTTTCCACTGAGATTGTGAGTTGTGCAAGGAGAAGTCTGTGCGAGAGCGCGCATTGCTACCAGTAGAGCGAATCGCAGCAGCCTTGCAGCGTGTGTATCGCAGGACCGCTACAGCCATCAGCCTGCATCAGCCTGTTCCTTTCACTGCTTCTTTCTCTCTGTTCCTTTCACTTTGTTTCTTTCAATTTGCTTCTTTCATTGTGCTTCGTAGCCAAGAATCTACTAAGACAACGTCAACTGAATGAGTTTAATACGTCCAGGTCTGAAAGGACGCTTGATACACTTAGTGGGTCTTAGAGTCTTAGTGGGGGTTGTGCAGGTAGCAACGAAACGCAGAAATTTCCAAATGAACCAAAGGGATTTTATTTGGACTGGATTTGATGGGAAGCGAGGTGTAACGAGTTTTTTGTCAGGCGGTTGACTGGCGCGTTGGTGGCGATGCTCACAAAGTCGCCAAGAAGGTTGGCATGGCGTGAGCCTCAAGAAATGCACTCACCACCACTGCCATCACTGCCATCACTGCCAAACAAGTAGGTTAAGTAACAGAAAATAAAAACACAATGAGAACTTTCTTTTCATTTTCCGATGCCTGCAAATGGCTGGAATCTGTTGAGCTAAGCAGATTTGATATGATTTGTTGGGATCTCACTTGGGCTAGGCCCTGGGCAGTGTCCCGGGTCCCATGGTTCTAAGGTACGAACGAGTTTCAGAGCATCCGCAGCTGGCTTTGGATCAAAGCAAACTGCATCTCGACAGCAACTGAGCACGTCAGTTCCGTGGAACCTCGAACCTTTGAAGCGTGGAGGGCATTTTAAATGCATTTTTTTGCACCAAAAGAGATCAAAGAATCAAAGCTCTGCTACATTCATCATTTTGCCCTTTGGTCTCTGATACCCTCCTCCAGGAAGGCGCCGTTGGCATTGCCATCACATGGAAGCGTGGCATCAACATTGGATTTCTTGGCGCGTGCGCAGCAGAGGTTGGTCGATGGGCAGAACCGTCAAAGCCTGGCTACCCAAGACCGATGACCTATCTTCTCCTTGGGCATGTCAAATATCAGGTCATTTCGCATCTGTGCACGTTCTTCCATGTGCTTTATTCATATTTCTCGATTCATGTTCATGTTTGCTAATAAATGTTACAAAATCTTTTCTATTCTCTCGTGTTCTATTCTATTCTTTCCTGATTCTGCACCTTGCTCGTCAGGTGCTCCAACCAGCTGAAAGAGCCATCAATCGGTTTTTGCTTTCAACCATTTTCGGTCAGTCTTAGTCTAGACATGTTCGCGCTCATTGCCCAAAGGTCAAGCCTCTCCTGCTTCGCCAAGCCATCTTCCAGACTTCGGTTCCCCCGCGCAAAGCTTAGCGAATTCGCTTAGTGTTTCTTGCCGTTAGATGAGTTTTAGCATTTTTCCTGGTTTTTTCTTTTGGTTTTGTGTATTCTGGTTTTGCGATTTTCAAGATTTTCAGCTCAGGCTAGAACAGGTGCGCAAAGTCCTGGAGAGAGGAGCAGAAATTGAAGAACGGCGAGATTTCGATTGAAACGTTTTGGATTGCTGCCCACGGTAGAAAATGACGATGTTTGATGTCGCCAGTTTCATTCCCTTTCATCCATATGAAAATTAGATTCTAGATGATTCTAGTCTTTCTGATTGAAGGACGAAAGTTGTGCCCGTACCTCGTGCAGATGGCCCCAATCTCGTGATTACAGGCAGAGACTATGCTGGCCCGTGCTCGAGCGCTTGATGCAAAAATTGTATGAAGATTTTCGAAAAAAACAACAATATAATTTCCACGCTCCTGCAGTTCCCGCCTCACAGTTTTATCACCTTTTATGTGGAGGTGTAAAGAGCACAAACAGTGCGCAAGCACCCACGTCTTCTGTGTCTCCCAAACTGCGAATTGATGAGCAGATGGACTTGCAGGACAGCCTTTGTTCCCTGAAACTAGGCCACTGGGCCAAACCTCAAATAAGCATGTATACTACATCTTTTGTTTTCCCTTTGAGTAGCTTTAAAGTGAGCCACATCCTGATGTTCGTTTAGCTACTTTGCACAATTTGATGTTTTGATATGATTTGTTGTGTTTCGTTCCCTTGCCTCCCTTGCCTTCATTGCCTCCATGCCCCCCTTGCGCTGGCAAATCTGCAAGGATTCGCTTGCTCAGATGCAATCTTCAATGCGGCGCATGAATGATCATGACTCCAGAAGTGCCTGATAGAAAAGATGTCCACAGTGAGAAATGTGAAATACGTCGAACATTCAAATTTGATTTAAGTTCTGGCCGTTTGCATTGGTTTCAATTCGTTTGATGTGGCACTTCTGTCCAGAAATGTTCTCCATCTCTGAATGTCAAAACTAGCTTGTGGCATTCCTAGCCTTTGTCATTTGGACAAAGCGATAATGAACCGTTAATTCTTGAAGCAATTTACTCCAAGAGTATTTGCATTGACAGACACGCTGATTGCTATCAGACAGGTGGTTTGGTTGAAAAGGCAGCGTGCCAGAAGTGCGAACGACCATTGGAGGGATTTTCCGTGACTGTTCCAAGCATGGCATCGCTTGGCTACAGCATCAATGAAGATGAAGGTAACAGAGTGACGTGGATCACTCAGAAAAACACACAACAATATGCCTGCTGTGTTGGCTCAGCTTGAGAAATCAATATTTTCATAGCGACAATGGAAACAACACATGCTACCCATGATGTTGGTGCAATGGAACATCCAACATGTGCTACTATACTGGGCGATTGATTGGCCTTTCATGTTTGAAAAGCGTGAAACTGTTGAAAGTGTCAACTTCAATAGCATCGCTTTTGGGTAATTTGATAATATGCGCATTGACGCGCGCAAGAATCTATCTTTGCAACCGATAGGCAGTTCCAAGGGTTATGCGTTGGCCTCGCACACATGCGCTGGCGCAGGGAGGAATGTGCTGAAGGCAATCAGCCAGCAAAAATTGGAGACCAGTTTAAAGCTTTGTTGATGGGTGTTTCCTAACTGTCATTTCACTGGGGCCCCCACTTTCAGGGGTCAAAATTCAAAGAAAAAACTGAATGAAATCACTCAAAGGATGCCAGTGAAGGACTTTTAGGAAGAAGAAACGTAACCTTTAACATAGAGGATATCCCGAGTGACATATGAAGCGAAAGTAGGATCTGCCCTCTCCGGCCAAAAGGCATCAGAGCGGCGTGTGAGCAGGAATGCGGATTTTGTTGGCCGCCACATTCGCAGCAAATATGTTGCTATTTTAGAAGTTTTATTTTGAGTAAAATAGTAACAACTTTACATATAGTAAATAACTTGAATTTCGGGGTTTGCTGCGCAGGTCATGCAGGCGGCGCTGTCGATGCGTCCGACGGCGCGGTGAAGCTTCGGCGCTGGGGTGACAAGCGTCTCGGCGTTCAGTTGATGACATCTTTTATATATACAATGAATCAATACAATATTTCCATATTGTATACAAATATATATAATAGAATTGAATACATATATTCTATAATTCAATGTAAGTCATGAATCAGACTTCTCATAGTCATAGTCATCCGCAGCAAGAGCACAACAGCAGCGCGAATGCTGTCGGAACCACTGGAAGCGATAAAAGCGCCAGGACTCTGATTAAGAGGTGGTTCTTGTTGTCCGCATTGCTACATGGATCTACATGGAGTCCATGTCAACAACTTCGCGCTTGTTCTGCATCCGTAGGAATAGTGATCTGCCATCAGAATCATCGGAATTCAAAATCTTTGGAGACGGCTTCCATCAACAGTGTGAGCTTAAAGGCCCAGGCTCCACCGAACTCAGGACTGTCCAGTCACCCAACGTTCCCACAGAGCGCACGGGCTACCCCTTTGGACCTGGAAGCCACACTGCAGAGGCATGGGGCACACTTATTGGGTGGCTCCCGAGTGTCCAGATGGTATGGGCAGGATGAAGCACAGTTTGTTTCGTGTTGCTGCTGCTTTGTTTGAGCAATGGCCATTCCGAAACTCTGAGACTCCTCAAAAACAGTGGTGTGCACGAAAGTTCCGTTGAATTCCTTGATTTGGGGGGCCTTGCTTTGAAACATCTCTTCCTGACTTGACACAAAACTTGCACACCAGGCACTAGATGCTTTTCGACACGATGATGAAGGCAGAAGCGGCGAAACATCTCTGGAGCAAAGAGCAAAACCATATGCTACACCATTGAAACTTAATGGTTGGAGACCCCACACGGCCATATTTGATAGGAACCATTTCCCAACAGTCGTTTCGGGAGCATCCAGCCATCCAGCCATTAATTTTCAGGGTGGATATCGTATGCGGTCTCCGCCTTAGTGATTTAGGCGAATCGCTGATGGGTGGCCAACGGAAGATGTACTTCAGCACCCTGGACGATTCCATGAAGGCGAGGATCAACCGTTGGTGAAGGTTTAGTCATGGGGATTTATCCCGAGAAAGTCCTGAACATTCCATTTTTGGACTGTAAGTAATTTGATTTAGCCACATGGTAGTGTTTCCTCAACTACCCGCTAACATCCGCTTGAAATGAGTACTCGCAACATTCAAGGGCTGGAAAATATACTGGGTGTAAAGCAAGACTTGTTTTAGTTGGGAGCTTTGTCAGGTTGAACCAAATTTAGGTCATGGTCAGAAATGAGCTGAGTTCGTGCTGCACGGTGGCTGGTCATTTTGATTCTTCCAACGGATATGGGGTATCAAAGAAGTTGAGCATCTTTGAGCTGTGGCTGGACATGTCAAAGTAATCGACTCGATCGACCACAGATTCAGGACACACCCATGACAGAGAAGCCGCTGAGAAAGCCTTAAAAGCCTTATGTTTGAAGCAACGCTAGCTTCACCAGGGAGTTTATTATGCGTTACCGTGCCACCGTGGACAGGCACAGGGACTATTGGAGGTTCCAAAGGTTCCAAATGTTACTTGGAAGCGCTTCTTACTCAGGATATTTCAATGCTTTTTCTCCGCGATCTACAGAATGCGGTTGGCGATTGAAAACCTCACAATTGCCGAAGTTTCAGTGTCATCTCTTTGGCACATTTTTTGGGAGAAATCACGTGAAATCACAAGTTGCCAAAATGGACCTTAGCAAATTGAGACCGAGTATTACAGAACTCTTGTGATCCAGAAACTGATCACCATTTGTTGTTGATCTACCCCCCCCATTAACATGGAACCCAAAAAACATGTAACTTTTCCAAACCATTTTCCGGGTTCATGTTTGACCAAATTGTTTTCTGTTCATCCTAAGGACTCCGTGGCCACCTCTACTTCCGCGCCCATTGCGCCCAGTACTTCCAGCGCTCCCAGCCGGCGCAGCCGGCGCCGTGCCCAGCGCCGCGTTGAGGAGTCAACGCCTGGGGGATGCACCTTGGCACACCAAAACGCGTGAAAAGTGCTCCGACTGAAGCTGTTGATGAACATGATCCACCACGAATCTCGAATTTCGTTGTGTCCGCCATCTTCAAAAAATGCTGTGTCATAAATCCAGCTGGAAGAAGTTGGAACCTCATGCAGCTGCGACGGTGGGCCCAGGTGTTGTGTTGATCCGAGAGGATTGTCGACTGCACGACAATCCTGCGCTGCATACTGCAGCCGAAATGCATGAATGGGTCGTGCCTCAACAGAAGATGGAAAGTAAAGAAGTGATTTGAAGTGATACGGTTTGTTGCGCGGTTTGAAACTCTGGTTGTAAAAGCCATGTATCAGTAGATCCACACGTGATAAACAGGTGTCCCTTCTGAACGGTAGCCGGGAAAACTTTGGGGTCTTTGTGTGTTCTGAAGTCGGAAAACCATGCTGAGCCCAGAGCAGTTTCGAATTGTTGAAGTAGCGATGGAAAACCTCTGAAACTGAACTGGGCGGGCCAAGTCATCGGGTACCGTCAAACTGGAACAAAAAAATGACATTGGTTCATTTTGAACATGTTTTTTGATGGAATGACATTGGTTTACTAAGCATGACATTGGTATTTTCTCATTGGTTCGTTGGGTACTGAGTTGTGCTGGGTTGGCGTTAGATTTTCACTCCTTCCCCAACTCTAGTCTTCAGGTGCCGCTGTACGTGCATGACGATAGTGATCCATCTCCTTGGCCTGTGCGTGGAGCTGGACTCTGGTGGCGACATGTGCCTTGAGCTTTGACAGAGCGCCAACGTCGTGATGTCACCATTGATCGCCTGTCGCCACATGAACCTCCCTTTGTCTACCTTTGTATTCCGTAGATTTCCATAGCTCAGATGTGCGGCCAAAGTGTTGTCTGCCGAGGAGTCGCTGAAGTTTTTCGATAGATCTCTGCAGAAATTGGGGAGCCGAATCGTGTACAGGAAAGGCAACCTTTTAGAGCAGGCGGGGAAGACTTGGTGAGAGATGTCGACATGTCACAATGTGCCGAGCTAGATGCTGAGCAGGTTTTCAGGCACAGGCACGGGTGGTTTCTGTTTTCAGTCCAAAAGAACCTATCGAAAGTCAAGTAAGATATGAAGAGAAACCAACAAAAGTTGATTCGGTTGAATTTGGTTGGTGGGTATCAGTCGTCTGAGTATTTCAGGACACCCATGCAAAAATCGATGCTTCTGACGTCTCCGCAGTTCTTCCGAGAGTACCTATATGAGTTAGAATAGTCCTTGCCTAACTCCTGGTCGCTACGATATCACAAAAATGTGCCCAACAATTGTGTGAATATTTTATTTTACATAATAAGCGGGAGAAAGGCAATGAAAGGCGTAGTAGATAGAACAAGTAGAAAATAGATAAGGTAAATTAGGTAGTGAAATACATGAATGTTCAGAACCATATTATAATATAATCTTGCTGTTCATTGATTTCGGAAGTTTTTGATCCGTATCACTGATCACCTATTGTTTTTTTTTGCTTTCTTTGCCTTTTTCTCAAATAGCGTCCTCTTTCTTTTCTACTGAGTTCTGCGTTGTATCTTTTTGCACGCTCTCTATATTTGTCAGGGTCTTTCAAGTACTTGGTTTTCCTTCTTTGCATTATTTTCCCTGTATTTTGTATCACGAACTGCTTTTGATTGTTTGATTTTGTCAGCACATTCAACCTGATATTCTTCAAGAGTCCTACCAACAGTCACTTGGTTTAAAGATGCTTTCAGTTCTCTTGTCAATTGTCCTTCTCGCCTTTCAAGCTGACTTAGATTTTCAGACGGATACCCTTCAATTATGTCACAAAATGCTTTCCATACCCAATTCAGACGTCATCTTACACAGTAATGTATTTTGGTGATTTACTTTCATAGAGTCTTGGCCGTTCTTTTGCTTAAAATCTGACAAGTGCTTCCAACATGAATTTTGTTGTTGTTGTTGTTGTTGTTGTGGTTGCTCATACAGTACTTCTTCCATGTTTACAATCTCTTAGCTTTCTTTCAGTTGTAGTTGCCCTTCATATTGTTACCATTTTTTCTTTAAATGTTTTAGTCCATATCTTCGATAGTAGTTGATGATGATGATGATGATGATGATGATGATGATGATGATGATGATGATGATGTTTTATTCCGTGATCTATTCATTACATCTCCAATCATTCCATGATTTTGTTTTTCTAACCTTCGTTCTCTGGAGTAACGCCTCGGTTTCATGAAAAACTGATAGAATTGCTCTCCGCAGTCTAACTATTTACCACCATTGTCATCACGTGACACTCCCATGGTCTTATCATTCTTACTTATTTCAAAACTACAAGGATTATAATGACAAGTAATTCCTTCAGGATTGAACTTATCTCTTTCCTTAGATGAATTTTACCATTATATACATAATGAACAGTTAATAGCAATATTTCCGCTCATTAAATTGTGTTCTCCAGTCAGTGTAGAAGGTTTAGGTTCTGAATCATCGTTTATACCTTCGTCATCCTCTTCTATTATAGGTGGTTGTTTTTGCTTGCTCCTTTATTTTTTTCTGCACCGCATTTTACACAGAAAAAGCATGTTCGTCATTTCTAGTGTAGTTTCACAGCATATCTTGACTTTAGTATCTCTCATGGAAATTTAGTATCATCTATGATTCTTTCTTCAACTTGACTTATTGTATTCTATGAATGTATGTACCATATTCAGTAGCCGTAAAAAATTAATGATATGCAAATAATATTTGATCACTTTCACGGCTCACAATGTTGTGCTCTAAAGGTTCAATCGAGGAATTTTAAGAAGATGTTGCAGTAGTCTCCTTGAAGGTTCTGCTTCAACTGCTAGGCATTCAAAGGGGGTAAAACGAATTCATCCTGGAATGCTTGTACTATAAAGCCCTGGTTGTGTTCAATTTGCAACATGAATGCTCGCCGGAGCCTCGCAAAGCTATGTGACACGGAAAGTTTCCATTACTTTTGGTTTCAAATTTGTTTTCATTGATTTCTGATTATATGATACAATATGAAAAATATGTTTTCTCCTAATGTTGGACTGATAGATGGGACTACCTATGAGTTTCCTCAATCAACGTATGGAATAGCTTCTAAAGCCCCATTTAACGCAATCATTACCAGACAGCCGGGTTCAGGAAAATCTGAATTACTGACGAATACATCAAATCAAATGTTTATAAGAATGTCTTCTCTAGGATATACATGGGTCGCCTTCTGTCAATGTTGACGTAGCATGGCTACCTGTCAAGGAAAACACAAAATACCGATAAAAAGACATGCTTCTTTGAGGAGTTCTTACCGGAAAAATTGGAAACGGTTTTGGAAACATGAGATCAGACAACAGATACAGCAAAAAGCGATAAGCTTGAAGAATTGTATCCGATACTTGTAATTCTAGATGAGATAGCAGATGACCTGAAATAGCAAGATACTCAAAGCTGTTAAATTCAAAACATGTCAGAGCAAGACATAATGGTATCTTGGTGATAACTTCAGTACAGAAATATGACGCACTCAACCCTTTGATCAGAGTAAATGCCACTCATCTATTCTTTTTCAAGGTTAGGAATTTCAATGAGATAGAATTACTAAAAAACGATTTAAGTGCCTTACCCAGACGAAGTAGTTTGCAAGATAGGAAGCGTGCTTTGTATAAGATGTGGGAATTAGCTACCCCAGAGCCACATAGCTTCTTATACATAAACCTCATTGAAAAAAACATCAATAACATGTTTATGATAAATTTCATTGAGTATGAGATTTGAAGATTGGTAATTTTAATTGACGTATGATATTAGTGTCAGTTAACATATCCAATAACTGGAAAGATTGATAGCAGATAATTTGTAAGATATTCAACTTTTCTACATAACTTGTTTCAACACTATTTTTATTTCCTATCTATATATTTCAAACTACTTTTTTGTTGCTTGTGCCTTTGCTTGCTCGTTGCCTCTCCTTTGCCTTTACCTGTTAATTTCCTGCTTCGAGATGTTCTATTTTGTTCATCTGTTCCTGAATCCTTCCACAATGGAACCGATAATTTCATGTATAATTGGTACCTCATCTTGCTTTTGGGTTTCTTTCACTTTGTGTTTGCATTGATCTGGTAAATGTTTTTGAAGTTCTTGTGCTACATACGACCGTAGTGTCACTAGTTCTATATCCTGAACATTTTTGACAGTCTGGAAAATTTGGTTTCAATATCTTTTATCTTTGTGTTTAATCTCCGGTCTGAAACTGTTGTATCAATGATATTACCTATTACCGACTTTCCTGCATTATCAAGCGGGCAATTTCATATATTCAACTCTATCATCTCCTGCTGCATTACCACCTTGGAAAATTGTATCATTGAATAAAGCCCTAGTATAAAAACAACTGCCAAATACATGCGATGATAATATAGCCGTACCATCCGCAACTGTCAAAGTATCAGTATGTAAATCTTGTAGTCTAAAATATTCTACACCGTTCCTTTAAAAAACGACGTCATTGTTACCTTTGCATACCTGTGTTGTCCATTTCATTTGTTCGTAGTTTATTATCATCAGCATTTCAGGTATCTCTTTTATATCTATAAGATTTGGGGTCCAGTTGATTTTGATGTCTCCAGCACTGAAGCCTTGAACAAAAACTCTTGTCATAGGGTTTTGAGTTGAATGAGTATTTCTAAAACTCAAAGATTTTCTTTGGACAATTATCTACAGAAATGACATATAGAATTGATATACACATATACATGTATATATATATATACAGAGTTTAGTATGAATAACTTTTTTATTTCAGGAACTTTTGCACCGAGAGAGCAATAAAAGCCACAGTTCCCAGGTCATGGACGTCCTCTTGAGCACGGGCGCCAAAGCCTTGCATCTCAATCTCCAGCTGCTGGGCACAAAGAAAGATGTACGAAGAAATGTTGTTTCTTAAAACGTTTGTTTTTTTTCAGAAAAGAGATGCTCTTTCTCAGTCAGGGATACTTTAGAGTTCACCAAACCCAAAATTTTTGTGGCTCAAGATGATCAGCCCCCAAAATCGGTGAAACTAATAGCCAAACTTATCGGAAACCCTTGGCACCCGGCTTTTTTGAGGCACAATATGTTTTCCAGTTCTGCAGTGTGAATCCATGTATGCTACAGTCTCAACCAGGGAAGCTTGGGGAAGATTATGTTTTTCTGCGTGTGTTTCTTCCCTTTTTCCCCAGTGCCTCAGATTAGAACCCTGGCACCATGAGCGGGACCTCACTTTAGAATCGGCTGTGGTGTCGGTGGGCTTGGACGTGCGAAAGTTCACAGCGATGGTCATGAAATTTGAGCCTTGGGAGGTGGGAGACAACTGGGCCGACCTCAGCTGTGCAAGGTTTCTACAGTTTACGGATGGCCAACATGCTTGTAAACTCCTGGAGTACATGTCTAACAATTAAGATGTTCAATTTTAGATCATTTCCCAACTTGGGGATTCTTCAATTCCCCTAAGTTCTTCGCCGATGCTTTGGAGGCAAAGGGCCAAGGGCCCACCAAACGGCAGAGGCGGGAGCCGCTGCCCGCGGTACGACGCTTGGTATCTCCAACTGAATGGCCTTGGTCGATGCACTTGGCTGACCTTGGCTATGGCCGCACAGGCAATGGCAGTAGCCAAAGTTTTGAAGTTGAGCTTGTTGAGGGTTGTAAGGTGGATCAAAAACATCCCCCCAAAAAATATGGGAAGATGAAACATTTGGACTCCATTTAAGTGACGCATGTTCAAAAAATCACCGCACTACTGGCACGCCCATACAGGTGGCCGAAAGATTCCCCCGGGGTTCCGTCAATTCAACGAGAAGCGCCAAGCCATGCTCAATGCCAACTTTGCAGATCCCAAGGAGGACGAAGGGTGTGGAAGATGGGATCATGGAGCAATGCTCCAGATCCTGGGTCCGAACAGTGGAAGCTCTTTGGAGCTCAACTGTGAGCTGACCGCTTCAACTCTCTGGCCAGAAGTGGCCTGATCTCATTGTAGAATAGATTGTATACAACAATTGAGACAATTGTCATGTAATTCTGTCATTCCGATTTGGCGAACCAAGCTCTCGACCAGGACGACTGGGCCTATGAGATGCGAAGCTTTTGGCCCATGGGAGAAGATGCAGCGATGCGACGCCTGGAAGAATGGTTGAAGGATGCGGCTTGGGGCTGCTATTTCCCACCAGGCACGGCTCCAACATGACGGGCTTTATTTCGGGGCATGAAATCAAAACCTTCAAAAACGCATGAAATTTCACTTGGGATTTTCAGGTGTCGTTTCCACTGCTCTGACCGCTAGGTCTTCACCCCCGAGATGAGGTCGGCGGCCGCTTTCGTGCGGACAAGGCATCCGAAATGGGAAGTCCGTTGAAAACAGAACAGTGTTTTCAATGGCCTCCCTACAGAAAATGCTGATCCAACTTCTTCAATCTCGGCGATCTGCCCTCGGTTTCAGGCTTGGACGGCCATGCTGAGCCCATACTTGCGCTTTGGAGATCTCTCTCCCAGATATGTGGACTGGCGTGTTTGCCAGGCAGGGCAGAGTACCACCCGAGTTGCGGTTGAGCCTTTAGGCGCAGTTGAAGATTTTTTGTGCAAACTGTGGGTAGCTAAAATCACCATCTAGTTTTGGAGCTACACCACGTTCCATAAGCGCATGACAGGATCACCCAAAGGAGTTGTAGGCGTGCTACAAGGTCCATGAATAGTGTCAGCAAGTAAGTAGTATTCCTTCTACACAACACTTTTCCAATTTGATTGACGTATATATTCCTCCGATTGTTTCGATTGGAAATGCCTTGTTTCAGTGCCGAAGTTGCGTCAGGTCTTGCCTCAGGAGATGCGGCATTTATTCCTAAAGCGCGTGGTTTGGCGAGACAAGGCGTGGCGGTGGCACAGCGCGGACAGGTTTGTCACGCCTTCTGACCGGGCGGCCGAAATGGGCTCTTGCGATGGTTCGCCGAAGATGTTGTTTTTGCAGTTGGCTCAAAGTTGGGACTTTGACTTCCACGTTTTTGGTCAGTCTTGGTGCGGGGCCAAGGCATGGCAGATCACGAAAATCTCGAGCATGGGGCATGGCTCCTAAAACATCGTCTATAACGACACAATCATCTTGGAAAGGATCCTTTTCTTGAAACCACAAGACCACATGGCATTGAGGACGCTTCAAATCACCCAAACAATGTCCAACACCCAGTTCCTGCTTCAAACGAACCAATTTTTCCAATAGCTATAGGTAACGTTTCCGGTCACCATCTTCCAGCCCAAAGAAATTTCACAGTCTTCCCATGTCCAGCCTCCAGTGTTTCACATTTCCACAAGCCGGTCCTGAGTCGACATCTGTCTCGGTCTGGAGGCCTACTCACAGCTGTACCGTTGTCCTGATTCTCATTCTGCCACTGGGTCTGTATTTTTTTGTTTTGGTTTGCCATGGGCTGCAACGCTTTGTATCAAGAAACTTGAGAGTTTTGATGTTCAGTACTGAGGCTTCATGTTTTTTCCCCAACTTTTTCTCAGTTTCCTTGAAACTGAATCCTCAATCTGGGCTGCACTTCGATAAGATCATATTGGGCACACACCCTACATGGTGCCCAATGTTTTTTCCACCGTGGTGCTGTGCAGGTGAGCATCCGGCCTCACTACGAGCATGAGGCCTGGACCGGCACTCGAAAGCAACTGCAACGCTGGCAGCGTGGAGAGACGGGCTTCCCACTGGTGGATGCTGCCATGCGACAGCTTTGGAAGGTGCACCGCTTGATTTTACGAAAGATTGAGGCATCTTCCAAGTTGGGGCAGGGCCAGAGATGCAAAAGTTGTTTCCGTTGCTTGTTCTAGTTGTTCTTGTTGCGTGGGCCAAAATGTAAGGGATTTTGGCTTCATCGCGCGCACGCACCAAAACTTTGACAACGAAAAAGTCGGCGAAGAAAAACATGGCTAAAGTGAAGCTATTTCAACAAAACACCGCCATTTGCGATGTCTTGTACATGCTGCAACCCACAAGGTTGGTGTGTTTTCTAGCTATTCCCTAAACCATGAATTTCAACGAACCCCCATAAAAGGTTCTCAGTGGTTTTGAAAGTGCAGTGGCCGTGCAGGCACCGAAAGAAAATGTGTTCAAATAAAACGCATAATCTGCACCTATTCAAACTTTTACCTAAACTACTTCAACAGAACACGTCTATTTACGACGTTTTGCACGTGGCAGCCCACAAAGCTGATATTGTTTCAACATGACTCAACCAATTTTCACAAAGCGCTGCCTTTTCCAATGGTTTTGAACATGCAGTCGTCGTGCGAGCGTTTAAAATAGCAGCAAACCTGGACCTATTTCAATTTTTTTGATAGCCACTGCAACATTGCTATTTACAATGATGGTTTTTGGATACAACCCAAAAGGCTGATATTTACAGTGTTTTGTAACTCCGGAGCAAAAAGCAGTGGCATTTACAGTGTTTTGAGGCAATTGCATGCACAAAACTAATGTAAATATCAGTAAATGTCTAATGTTTTCTTTTTGAAATTCCACAAGCGAAGCATGCAAAAACATTAGAAATTACAGCGTTTCCGCACAACGATTTTTGGAACATGCAAATGTTGGTAGTTTTTTTTCACGCCCCTTCGCCGAGAATTGAAAGGATGACACCAGCCAAGCAATACTAAAAGAAGATGCGCGGTGAAAATTCCCAGGCCAAGCAATATTCAAAGAAGACACTAGATGTCGGGCGAAAATTCAGCCAAGCAATACTAAAAGAAGATGTGGGGTGAACAATTTTCAGAGCTGAGCAATGCTAAAAGAAGATGTGGTGTGGGTCAAGCAATACCAAAAGAAGATGTGGGGTGAAAATTTCCAGCGCCCAGCAATGCTAAAGAAAGATGTGGGGCCAGCACTACAAGAAAAGGAAACACATTGTAGAAACAGAAAAAGAATTTGAGTGCAGGTTGGTTGGATGTGCAATCATTTGCGCCACGTGACAGCCCAATTTCTCATCGAACACCTCGACCTGAGTTGGAAAGATGGTCTCTTGTCCGGCCGGTCCAGCAGCATTGAAACTTTAACGCAGTGCAATGGATTTTGCATGATTTCGATTGGTTTGCTGTTCTCATCATTTCTTGAAAGGTTTTGCTTGGTATGACTACACCTTGGTGGACACAGATGTGGCCATCAATGCCATGATGTGGCAGATGGGTCGACTGCTTATAGTGTGTAACGTGTCACGTTATGCCTAGAACGTCTGACAAATATTTCTCCATTTGTTTTAAAGAAAGGTCATTGTCATTCCTCATTATTTCAAGCAATGATGTGAGAGAAGGTTTGACATTTTGCGCCTCGACAGAAACTCGCACTTTGCACATTTTGTGCGCCGAGGCGGTCACTCGGGCATTGGTTCCTGGAACTTCGTCATGCATCCCATTTATGCTGGCAAGAAGGCACGTTTCGAAAAAACCGTTGGCTCCAAATCGGAAACCCAAAGTTGGATCTTTCAGGCGAAGCGAAAGTGTTGTTTCCGAAAATACTGACGTCTCCCGAGACCCAAGGGGACAATGACGTTGTGACAGTGTTTCCCGCAAAATTCTTCAATCCCAAAAAGAATGCCGCGGCCAATGCCTCTTTCCAGGTGGATCCGGAGGGCCATTTCGTGCGTCGTTGGCTGCCCGAGTTGCGGCATTTGCCGACCGAATACATCCACTGCCCCTGGGTGTCTTGGTTGTTGCTAGGTGAACCTGCCCAACTTTGCACTGGCAACATGTTAATTAAAGCAACATCTTAATACATCGTATATTTTTGTCATGAAATGCATCAATTCCTTCATCAATGTATTTACGAATATCGTCTATGTCTATGGTATTGACTTAGATGTATTCAATCCATAATCATGGTTTTGTATGTATGTGTGGCAAAGTCAACAGATTGCCTTAGAGTCCTTGAGCTTGGTCAATCCTGTCTCAGGAAGCGCCAGCCGGGACGCGGATCTCTGCGCAGGTTTTAGTGAATGGTACCTACTGGCAGCGTGTCATTGAGGACAAAGCGGGCTTTGAAACGGTTTTGAGATATCCAAATGGTTTTCTTCACTTTGAGTGGCATTGGGGTGAGGAAACGGACATCCTCATCCTCATCATCATCATCATCATCATCATCATCATCATCATCATCATCATCATGGAAGACAAGTCATGTAATCTGAGCTAGCTATGATGGTCTGCCAGCGCCCCCGGCAGGACTTGATAGCAGCCCGGCTCCAACATCAAAGGACGGTCAGCTGCAGCAGTGGGAGGCATTCTGACCAAAAGTCAGTGGTTGCAAAACCTGCTTGTGACAGAATTTTGGTTTAAAACGCAAGTGAGAAGGGCACAAACTTGCACCCGGTGATCATTGCCACTTTTTGAATCAAGATTGATGAAGACATTAAAAGTTGTTTGCCCTACTGCCCTACGCAGGTAGTGTGATTGTTTTTCCGAAAGTTTACCGAATGTGTTGGGGAATTGAAGCACTAAGCACAGTCCTTGGAAATCAAAGCATCGACGAAGCTTGCAGGAATGTGATTGCAGTTCGCAAGCGCTTTCCGGAATATGTTGATAAGGCGCCGGACGATCCGGACGAATGACATGATTGACATGGTCATTGGGAGAATTTAGTTTTCCACTAGTGTTTTCCAACATTCAAATGCCATCAAGTTTCCAGTTTCTACTAGTAAATCATGAATTGATATAAATTGCATATTGTAAACTTCTGTCATATTTGAGCGCCTTGGCCTCAAGAGGATGGAAACGAAGTGATCCGCTTGAAGAATGGGCAAGTCTTGCACTTGGATGTCAGAGACGACATTCGTGAGAATGACGAGGAGCAGATTCGTTACATTGACTTCATGACTTCATCATCTTTGTTTTTTTTTCGTCTTTTCGTTTTCAGACTTGTTTCAAGAGATGAAAATAGAACAGCTGATCCCAGGAGAACATTACCCTTATCATGACTGCGGATGATCCTCGTAGTGCTATTCGTCGAAACCTCGGAACCACCAAAGGCCGTGGGAACATGTTGATTTGGCAGTTAGGAACAGACATCCATTGGAGATTGCCACCGTGTTCTGTTGGCTGTTGTTGCCTGGCTTTGTAGTGAATGGGTCCCCCTTTGTTGAAACAGTTGCAGGCGTCCATTCAGGCATGATCTACGAAGAGGCCAAAAAGTTTGAAGCGTTGCTTGGCGGACAACAGTGGCTTTGGTCCAAAAGAGTTGAGATGCTTTTCGATTTTCAACTTTTTTTACTTGCGACAAAAGTTTCCGGCTGCAAGACTGAAATTGGCTCAGTCACACTTTGGTTGCCCTATAGACTTGCCGCACATACCCAATTTATCATCCCCTGTCGATCAATCTGAACGCAAAAGTCGCATCCAAAAGCTGCACACAGAGATGGGCTGTAGTATGGTGTTGGTTGGTGGTCGGGTCACACCACCTCAGTTTCAGAAATGTTTGGCGATATATTGTATTGCAATACTTAATTTTGACCTGCTTTTGCTGGCCAAGGCTTTATGATGGTTTTGATGGTGCCCCGCGCCGGCCGCAGCCAACTCGTTCACGGGATCGTGGCTCAGCAGAAGCACCTGCTTTGATTGGAAGTTACACTGTCACAGCATTTGCAAGTCATGTCCACTCTACACGGGCACTGAACTTACTGGACCCATCGTTGTCCATTTGCAGCTGCACGATGTTCAGCATCATCGATAATCTTTTTGACGTTTTCAATGGATGTTCAAGTTTGAAGAGGTGCCAAAGAGCGGGCCTTGCGACGGAACCAACATGGAGAGCTCATTGCTGTTGCGTAGTGATGGAGGTAGACAGCACGGCATTTTCTTCATTTTCGTTTTGGTAGGATGCATTTGTTCACTTGCCGTGAGCCTGCGAAGTGTTGAACACTAGAAATATTCAAATTGAATGCCATCAATTTGTGCCTCCATGGCCCACGGTTGTTCCACGTGACAGACCAGAAACTGGTGCGACATTGGGTTGGCTGGTCAATGACAAGCTTTCGACTAAGGCAGTAGAGTTTGTGGTTTGCCGATTTGCCGATGATTTTTTTGTACAGTTACACTGCTTTCTCAAGCTTGGTGTCAAGCAAATTTTCGAAGCCCACGGACGGTCAGAACGGCTTCACGCTTCGCAAAACAATTGCTATTTAGCAAGATTTATGGAAAATAGGAGTTCATTATTTTTGGTTTATTTTTAAGATTCTGAATATAATTATTGCAATATATTTGATTTGAATTTTTAATTTATGTAAAATTTTATATTTATATATTTATTTTGATTTTTAATTACTATATTATTTTTTTAAAAATTTTAATCTATTATTTTTAATTTTAGAATTATTAAGATAAATAAATATATATTTTTCTTTTTTACGAGGTTTATAGAATTGGAATTTTCGGCGCGATTTATTATATTTTAATTATAAATTATATATAAATTAGGACCCTTTTAGATCCTATATAATAAGGATTTATTTTCAAAATAAATATTTTTAAATTTATATTTATTAAAAATATAAAAATTTAATAAAATATTTTTTATTAAAAAATATATAATAGAAATAAAATTTGATATTAAAAAACTTATTATTATATTTTTTTTAAATTTTAAACCCTAAACTCAAATTAATTTTTCTATTAAAAAAAAAATAGAAAATAAGAATTATTAAAAAAAAATTATAGAGGAACATTTTCCTGCAAATTTGGGAAAACTATAAACCTTCAATTTAAAAGATTTATTTTATTTAAGATTAAGATTTGGGAAAATAAAACTACAAACAATATTAAATAAACTATTATCGCAAAAATTTCCAACCCTAGACCCTAAACTCACATTGCTATCTTTATTTTAATTTAAATTTTGATAAAATAAAACCAAAATTCATTATTTTCATTTAAAATTAGAATTTGCAAAAATGCAGCCATAATAAATATCGAGGGGTTCACTATGGCGAAAATTTCCAATCCTAAACCCTAAATTCAAATTCTTAGTTTTATTAAAAAGATATATATGGAAAATAAGA